>PVJA010050538.1:0-13248 GCA_004027025.1 Myocastor coypus | reverse complement strand
TTTTTTTTTTTTTTTTTTTTTTTTTTTTTTTTTTTTTTTTTTTTTTTTTTTTTTTTTTTTTTTTTTTGTTTGTCTTTTTGAGTCAGGGTCTCAGTATGCAGTTCAGGCTGGCCTTGAGCTCACTTTTGTAGCCCAGGCTGGTCTCGAACTCTCACCGATCCTCCTGCCTCAGCCTCCCAAGTGCTGGGATTACAGGCGTGCGCCACCACGCCCAGCCTTTTTCTTCATTTAGAGTGTTCTCTTGAGTGTTAAAACTGGCTTGGGTGTGTTGATGATTCAAAAGTAATTACTGTAGGGGAAGTAGAACAAACTTCTGAAAGCATCAATGATAAAAGCACCAAAATTGGATCATCTTTCCAGACAGATGGGTGAAATGACTTTCTGGTATAGCTAGGACAAGATTGTGTATAACATCAAAAATCAAAGTTTTTGGCTGCTTATTGTGGCCCCCATATGGGATTGTTACCCCATTGCTGGTAGGTTGTGCGTGGGGTTTGCTATTAGGTAGGGAAAAGCCAAGGAAATAGGGTCCCCTGAATGTGAAATGGGCAAGGTGGCCTCTGTCCTGCTTGTATCCCACAGGCCTTTGTGAGGAGTCCAGAGATATGGGAACAGATCCACTGTCCCTTCTCAGGAGGGAATGCTGAAACCTTGGATTCATCTTCTCATGTGTGGAACTGGTTTTGAGAGTCACTAATAGGAAGGCTTCTTCTCAGAGATTCAGATGCCTCCCAAAACTTGGATGTGGCAAGATTTTCTAGCACCTGCTTTCTCCACAGAAGAGAGAAATTCTGCCTTACTCTCCCAAGGAACTAGCCAGATACCTTTTGCTGTAGATGTCACTAAGCCCTGAACACTACAGGCTGCAAAATGTCTTGCCTGCCAGGGCTTCCTCCTCAGCTGGCTCTGTGGGGAGGTGACCTCTGCACAGCCTGGCTGGGCTATGGTGCAGGAGTAGTGTGGGCTCCTCTACTGACCCAGCATCCTCTTGGCCTGTTTGTGCTTAGTTTCTCGGTTGGCTGCTGACATTTGCCCTATGTTTTTTCTGGAGTTTTTCGCCTTTCTTCAAGTGATAAGGGGCTTATGTGGCCACTTAAGCTTGTTTGCTCCTAACTAACCTAAGGGTCCCATGGGAAAAGTCCTGACCCAACAAGAAAGTTGGTCAATACCAACATCTGGGGCTAGAGCTTTTTTTTTTTTTTTTTTTTTTCTTTTTTTCAGAATTTTTTTTTTTTTTTTTTTTTTTTTTTTTTTTTTTTTCCTTGTTTCAGAACTTTTGTTTGTTTATTTTTTTATTTATTTTTATGGCTGGCTCAGCCTGCCCTGAGGGCAGGGCTGGTGCAGCATGTGGTGCCAGGATCAAACCGTGGTCCCTGCAGCCTCCTAAGCTTTCCTAAGCAGGCGCTTTTAGACACTGAGCCATCCTGCCTGTCCCTGGGGCTAGAGCTTTGCCTTTCACTTGCAGAGCTTTCTGGAATTCCCAAGAATACTCTTCTGTCTGGCTAATGGGGTATTGCTGGTTCCTCCTGCTCTATTAGACTGTTGAGGAAAGTTAGCTGAAGGAGGTAGGTACCTTGTATTTTGTTAAAATGGGAAATACTGTAAAAGTCTCCTTCCTAGCCAGCATGAAGCAGTGCTCTCTGTCCTCCTGTGGAGCATTAGTAGAAATGCTCCTGCTATAGGAAATAAAAGACACTGTATAAATATTGGTGGGATTATGTGTGTGTGGTGACAGACAGCCTTTCCTTCTCAGTTTTCTTTCCTTTGTGCATTTGAGGTATTTTGGGTATTGTCTTTTCTTCTCAGCTTGGGAAGGTTGGTTCTTGTAGGACCAGGGTAGGTAGTGGTCATTTGTCCTGCTCCTACTTGCAGTAAACCTTGACAAATCATGTTAGTTAGTTTTTTTTTTTTTTTAATTTTTATTATTTTTCTTGCTTCAGAACTTTTGTTCGTTTGTTTATTTATTTTTATGGCTGGCGCAGCATGTGGTGCCAGGGATCAAACCCAGGTCCTTGCAGCCGCCTGCAGGTGCTTTAGACCACTGAGCCATCCCGCCGGGCCCAAATCATGTTAGTTTTATGAGCGATTTATCTGTGAAATAGAAATAAAGCTATTCTGTAGTGCTGGTATATAGTAGATGATTATTTTTTTAAATAATTTTATTCTTGTTTCTGAACTTTTATTTGGTTGTTTATTTTTATGGCTGGCTCAGCCTGCCCTGAGGGCAGGGCTGGCGCAGCATGTGGTGTTGGGGATCTAACCGCGGTCCCTGCAGCTGCCTGAGCTTTCCTAAACAGGCACTTTAGACCACTGAGCCATCCCAACGGGCCCCCTTTTAGGGAATTTTAATAATAAAAAAGGAGGGGGCCTTAGGCTCAGAGGTTTAAGCACCTGCACCAGCAATCACTGTCAGGCACAGGATGGTGGTTCGATCCCCACACCCACCCTCAAAGCAGCCTGAGCCAGCCAAAAAATAAAGTAAAATAAAAAAAAGCAACAGATTTTGAAGAGAAATGGCTGTTCTTAAGCTATGCCTTGGCAGCTTTGATTTAGGGATAAAATGTTGAGAGAACACAAAAGCAGCATTGAACTGCTTTTCATCCTGTGTTAGGCTAGCTGGCTGTGGAAAGTTAGGAATGTAACTCACTGGGGAGGGGCGGGGAGGGACTCTCTGAAGTGGAAGGGTAGTTCCCTGCTGGGCACAAGTCAGCATATTAACGTGGAAGTCTTTTGAAGGAACTAGAAGAAATTACAGTGGAGAAATTGACTGCTTAGAACCGGAAGTCTTTTTGGAACAACTAGCGTGGAGTTCCTATGTCAGCGAAGTATCCAGCTCTGCAAGTCGGGGTGTGCCTGCCCCAGGAACTGCTGCTGCACAGTGGGTAGTCCCATAGGTGTAGGTGTCCTCGACTTCTGGGTGGGAGGCGTGTGTCCTTCACTTTATTGGTCCGCTGTTCCTGGAGTTTGGTCTTGAACCAGATCTCCCTGGAGATCTGACGTTTTCTTTCCTTCCCAGGGGCTTTTGGCCACCATCATCCTCCCTAAAATTAGGCTTTGTTCGTATTCTTTATTCTATACCTGTTTTATCTCTTTAAAACTTTTTGCTGGTACGTGTTTGAAGTACATAATGATTACACTCTTTGTATGGAATTGGTACATGTATATAACACATCTCAGTTGGTTCCCCTGTTTTTGCCATGATCATTCTCTTTTGTTTTGTAAGTCCTTATAAAGTTAATTACTACATATATCTATATATATAACTATATATATATATATATAGTTATAGATATATATAGATACAGACATAGATATAGATATCGATATAGATTGGCTGCCACATTGACAGGCAAAAAGAAAAGTAAGCTAAATATACTAAATTTAAATCTCTGTTACATACACTGGCCATACTAGATCATGGTACCTTTCTCTTTTCATTCTGTCCTGTTGAATTTGCTCTTTCCCACATACACTATTCCCAGGAAACAGATGTGGCCCTAACCTCAGCAGCAACCATCCAGACTTAGAAGGTGCAAGTCACCTAGTGTCTGTGGGAAGGATCTGTGCATTCCGGCTCTTCCATTTCCATGGCAGAGTGAGCTAGGGTCCCTCCTTCACAGTCCCTGGGACCACTGGAAGAGGCCGCAAATTCAGGTTTCTTGACGCATGTATAGAATGGAACAAATGCCTCTAGAAAGTCAAACCAGGCTCCAGGCATGAATGCCTCTGAGGCCTGCAGAGACACCCAGCAGTCAGGTCTCGTGGGAGGAGGCACCACAGGGACTTTGCTGAATCTCCTTCCAGCCTTGGAAATGGTGGTCAGAGACCTCTGGTAACCTTTAGACACTGGCTTTCAGCAGGGACACCCATTAGAATCTCCTATGACACTTACTAAAAATACGAAGGCCCTACCTGGGACTCACTGAATGAATCAGAGCATGGCAGGTGGGCCTCTCACACT
The DNA here is from genome assembly GCA_004027025.1 of Myocastor coypus. Lineage (NCBI taxonomy): Eukaryota > Metazoa > Chordata > Mammalia > Rodentia > Myocastoridae > Myocastor > Myocastor coypus. The sequence continues at coordinate 9,287 of PVJA010050538.1, read as the reverse complement.
CGTGTTCCAAATGCTCCCTGTGAGTCTGACAGGTGTCCTCGGAGAAGAGCCAGGTAAGCACAGCGGTGGTGCCAACTGCCTCTTCAGCTCTGAGCAGGAAGATTCGCCTTGGGGGTCCAGTTTTGCTGCTTATTATGGATCCTGTACTTTCTGTAGGAGAGTCCTTAGATTTTTTTGTGTGAATGAACAGAGTGATGCTCCTTGGTTGCCTCATAATGGTCATAGCCAGTATTTGTAGAGCGGCCCGGCAGGATGGCTCAGTGGTCTAAAGTGCCTGCTTAGGAAAGCTTAGGCGGCTGCAGGGACCCCGGTTCGATCCCCAGCACCACATGCAGTGCCAGCCCTGCCCTGAGGGCAGGTTGAGCCGGCCATAAAAATAAATAAATAAACAAAAGTTCTGAAACAAGAAAAAATAATAAATTTAAAAAATTTGTAGGGCATTTACCATGGGCAAGGCACTGCACACTGTATTTTCTGGCATTTTGTATCAAGTATCTCAATTTTTAGAACAACCTTGTGTAGGTTAGGGAAGTCTCTCCCTCAGAGCTGAAGCACCTTGTCCAGACCACAGCCCAGTGTCAACCAAGCTCTTCCCCAGGCCACCACTGGTGCTACCTTGAAGGGGTCCATGCAGGGAGACCTTTCCCATTGGCCTATGAGGGGAGCTAAACCCAGAGCCCCTGAGGTTTCCTGACTTCTAGCCCAGCATGATCACTTGGTGAGACACATGTATACTGGTTGGCTGGGCCTCAGGCAGCTGCGGGGTGTGGGTGGAGCTTGCAAGTGTGCCCGGGTGTGAATGCTCACAGTCCAGAGTGTGCCAGCAGCGTGAGGAAGACTGGTTGGTTGGCCAACCTCAGTGACAAGATGTGAGACTGATTGGATTTTGTGGAGTCCTGGGAAAGGCCATATCCAAGCCGTGGCCCCATCACTACACCTCTGTGTGACCCCTGAAATGAGTTAAAGAAATCTTTATGGCACTTTGAGAGCAAAACTGAGATAACAACTGAAAGCACTTTGCCTGTGATTAGTAGCTGATCAGGAGCTCTTATTAGGGCCAAGCTAGCTACTCCTAAGCTTATCATTCTCACCCTTGAGTTAAAGGGATTCTTCCCATTTTATAGTTAGAGAAATTGAGGCCTTGGGTCGTACATATCAGATATGTCAGAGTTGAGGATTTTTTTGTGTGTGCAGGGGACAGTTAGAGATAGTTTTGCTATGTAGTTCAGTCTGAACTTGACCTTACTGTGTATCCTGGGCTGGCATCCTGCTTTAGCCTCCCAAGTGCTGCTGGGATTACAGGTACCACCACATCACACCAACACGCCTGGCAGATTTGGAGCACTTTTCAGTGGCAGGGACCAAACCCAGGGCCTTGTGTGCGCTCAGCCAAGTGCTCTGTATCTGGGCTACAGAGCCCCAATGTAAGCTCAGGTCTGTGGCACCTTGGTAACCACTGTTTCATTCACTGATCTGAGTATTCCTTTGCTTTGTCAGTGCCTTCACTTTTCTCTGCCTCATGTTCCTCCTCCTCCTCTTCTTCCTCCTCTTCCTCTTCCTCTTCTTACCCCCCCATCCCCCACTCTGCCCTGCCTAAAGCAGGTTTATGCAGCTGAAGGGGAAGGAAGCTGTGGATTCTTGATCTTTCACTAAGCTAGACTCAGGCATTCCAGGAGGGCATAAAACGAAGTCCGGAACTCTGCTAGCCACCCAGAAGGTGTTCGTGTGTCCAGTGGCAGGGTTTTCTTACCCTCCTCTCCTCAGGCCTGTTCAGCATCTCCTTAGGAAGAAGGAGGGTTCAAGATGGCCAGTTGCCATCCCCCACAGTGTCACCCCTGCTGTAGCTGGTGTTGTGAGGGGCAGGGCCTGCTGTTCTAAGGCAGGGCAGGAGCTAGCCTTCGGGGTTTCTTAAGTGGCATCTCAGCTTTGTCCCTGCTGGCCCACGGACCAGCAGATGCCTTCCCGCATCCCACAGGACTCCTGTGCTGCTGACGTGGCTATGAGGAAATGCCTGCATCTCTAGAACAGGACCTGCCACTTCTGAGGGACCCTACACCAGCACATTTTGAAAGAATGTTGGAGCTGCCCAGGAGGGTGTTTTTCCAGCAGTTACTTCAGAGGCTTATTCTGGAATCAAGAGTTAAGCATGCTTTGGAAGTTGCTGGTTAGCCCCTGCTCCCCACACAGGCCTTGAGGACAGATTCCTGAAGTTGAGATCAGAAAGGCCATTGCTGAAAGGAACAAGGAATAGGACAGAGGCATGTGACCTGTGACCCCCACCCTGACCACCCCTTGTCACACATGGCATTAAGGGCTTGTGAGTGAAAGGAATCCTTTGCTTAAAAAGAAATATGCAGGGAGCTCTCCACACAAGTAAGGAACAAACTAATGGAGACTGACTGGTGGGGCCACCCCATTTGCTGGCTACAGGGAGGATAGTCGTGTAGAAGGTGCTGGTGTGAGCCCCACAGTGTGGCTCAAATCCCCCCCGCAACGGTTCAAACTCACTGCCTTGCATTTGCCAGGCAGGCACTTGTGCTGCAGAGCTATCTCCCCAGCCACTCAAATTCCTTTTTCAGGGGGAGAGAAAAAAAAAAAAAAATTCAGCAGTCAGATTCACAGCTAGTTCTTGGAATTTAGAGAGCTAGTGCTGAGCTAGGCAAGGACCTGTCTGTCCAGGCAGCTGGAGAGATGAGTCGGTGGGTTGGCACTGCAGAAGGAAGCACACCCTCCCTGTTTCCAGACCTTTCTGTGGGAGGTTTCCAGACATGTCTTACCCTCTTTTGCCCCCCTGTTCCTAAAGAACCCTTCCATCTACCGGGCTCTTCAGTGCCTGCTGGCAGCCAAGACCCAAATATCCTCCTGACAGCCTGGGAGAACTCCACGGGACACCCTGTTCAGCTGTGTCGTGGCAGCACAGCCCAGGCAGCTGGCCAAGAAGGGCCGGAAGTGCTGCAGATACTCTTTATTTGTTCAATAGCTGGTGGAAGGGAGCACCCTCGGGCTGGGGCTGGCAGGATGGCTCAGCGGTCTAAAGTGCTTGCTTAGGAAAGAAAGCTTAGGCAGCTGCAGGGACCCGGGTTAGATCCCCAGCACCACAGGCTGCGCCAGCCCTGCCCTCAGGGCAGGCTGAGCCGGCCATTAGAAGGGGGGGGGCTCTTTAGAAAAACCATTTCACAGTGATAGCTGGACCAGACTCTTCTTGCTGGAGTAGATGGGAGATAGGAGGATGGAGTTCCGGGGGCTGAGTTAAAGCTTACTTCCTGTGTGTGAACAGGTTTGTTGAAACCTAGTGGCTTGGCTGTGAGATGGCGCATGCCTGTAATCCCAGAACTTGGGAGGCTGAGGCAGGAAGATTGTTGAATTCAAGCCCAGCTTGGATAATTTAGTGACTTAGTGAGAATCTCTCCTAAAATTTAATAAAGGCGGGTAACAAAGCTCTGTGTGAAAAGGCCCTAGTTTCAGTCCCTAGTACCTCCGCAAAAAAAAAAAAAAAAAAAGCCAGCAATGACCTGACGTTGCCTTCTGCCCGGTTCCAGGGAGTGTTCCTTCAAGAATTTGGTTTGTTTGCTGGACACAAACCTGTTTTCTTAGTGACAGTAGATCTGGGCCTGACTCTCAGGTTAAAAAAAAAAACCTGATAAGACAGGTCTGCATCTGTCCATGTGCACGTCTACACCCTTCTTTTTTTTTTTTTTTTTCTTCTTTTTCAGACAGGGTCTCACTATGCAGTTCTGGCTGGCCTTGAGCTCACTTTTGTAGCCCAGACTGGTCTCGAACTCGCACCGATCCTCAGCCTCCTGAGTGCTGGGATCACAGGCGTGCGCCACCACGCCCGGCTTGATTGCTTTTTTATGCATGTTTTTGTTACTGTTTTCACAGTGCTGGAGATGGAGCCCAGGCTCTTTGCACTGAGCCATCCTCCTCCACTGTTATTTTTCAGTGTTGCCCAGGAGGGGTTCAAATTTGCAACCCTCCCAGATGCTCGGGCAGTGCAGGTGTGCACTGCCGTGCCAGGCTGGGCACAGGCTCTACATAGGAGGAGACAAAGTGTCAGCGGTGCTGGGTGTGCTGTTCACACCAAGTGACACGGCCTTGCCTGCCTTCCCATCATTCACAGAACCAGCCAGAAATGTGGCAAACAGGTGTGGCTTCTGTGGTAGGTGTGGCAAGAAAGTTTGGGACAGTTCCTGGGCACTCTTGCCTCATTTTCTGTTCCTGGCATTCAACCACATGTGGTGGGTGTACACAAGTCCTAATCCTTTGCTTCTGGTTGTCTTTTTTTTTTTTTAACTTTATTTATTCATTTATTTTACATTATGGCCAGCTCAGCCTGTCCCTGGGGGTGAGACTGGGGTTCATTCAAACTGTGGTCCCTGCCTCTGCCTAAGCTTGCCTAAATAGGCACTTTAGATCGCTGAGCCGTGTTGCTGGCCATTTCTGGACTTCTTGAGTGAGACCCTTGAGATTGCCAGTTAGTGGGCCATGATGAGACCCCAGTTTGCCAACCAGATAATCAAAATAAGCATAGCATTTAGTTTTAAGAGTTTGCCTAGTAGCTTACTGTAAGTTTTATCTTTTTGTTTATCCCCACTCCCATGTTGTAGATCAGGAAACCAGGACTCCAAGAAGCTGTGACTGGCAGAGCCTGGACTCGAGCCCAGCAATTCTTGGTGAGCAGGCTGCTTCTCCACAGCCTGCCTCTGAGGAGAGGTGCGCTGGAGGGGTGGCCCGGCCTCTCAGTCTGCAGCCACCCACCTGCCTGCTTTTTAGGCTGGAGCTGGCGCCCTCACTGGGCCTGTGCAGGTCCTCTGAGACAGACGTGGAGAGCAGGGAATGCAGACGGGCTTCAGCGTCTAGGCAGGGGAGGAGGACTGGGTGTCCACAGAGGATACAGCAAGCAAGGGAGTGAGAGCAGCTGGCTGGGTGCTCGCTGACACACCCCGCCTTCCCTTGCTGCGCTGGCCACACCTGGAGCAGTGAAAGCTCCTCGGGCCCGTGGTTCTGCAGCTCATGTTCCTGCCCTGCCTAGGCAGGGTGGGCTCCCTGCCTGTCACATGTGGATGGTTGGGTATGGCTGCTCCTGGCTCTTTGGGGCATAGTGCTGGCCAAAAGAAGCCATTGGAAGGTTCTTTGACAAAAGTTTCAGATCCCACTCTACTGTGTGGTTCCCCTTCACCCTTAAACCTACTGAACGAAGACTCCAGTCCTTTCCTGCCCGATACATGTGGTTCAGAACAAGAGTGGCGGTGCGTTCACTGAAGCCTCACAGATTCCCAGAACCTTGTACTATTACCCCTTAGCCCTTTTAAAATTATTTATTTATAGCACTTGGGAGGCAAAGGCAGGAGGATCAATGCAAGTTCGAGACCAGCCTTGGTTACAAAAGTGAGCTCAATGCCAGCCTGAACTGCATAGCGAGACCCTGTTTCAAAAAGACTAAATAAATAAATTTATTTATTTATTTGGTACAGAATCTCGATATGTAGCGTGGACTTGTAATGATCCTCAGCCTCCCTAGCACTGGGATTACAGGGGTGTGCCACCACACCCAGTTTTGCTGGTCGGCTCAGTGCTGGGCCTACACAGTGTGCGATGCTGGGTATTGAACCTAGGTCCCTGTGCTTGCCAGGCAGGCGCCTAGACCGCCAAGCTCTCTGCTTAGCCCCCTTTACTCTTTTGATGGCCTGCCCAAGAGAAATGAAGGAAGTAGGGAGCTAGGTGGGCCCCAAACAGATCTCTCAGGCACCCACCGTAGAAGTCAGTAGAGCAAGTGTTCCCATAGAGACCTTCACAGTGTTTGCAGTCTGGGCCTCCCAGCGGTTGTGTGCGTAGATGCATCTGAAGTCTCTACACCATCAGAGATCCTTGACTCGGTTGTGGGCCTTGGCTCTGGGTTGGGGCAGACCTGCTTCCGCTGTCATGCCTCCATCCTTTCCCTCCTGTGAATTAAAAGGATCATTGCCTGCACTCGGGTTTGTCATGAGGATTAACTGTAATGATGCAAGTGTCTAACAAAGGCACGGCACTTCTTGGTGCCCAGTAAACATTGCAGAGGCCCAGGAGGACTGGGTGTCTTGCCTCAGGCACTCAGCTCCCGGAGTGCCACCTCCCTTTCTTCACTCAGAAAGCTTTACTGTTTCCAGTGCTTCTGAACCGTTGCAGACTTTAAGAGGTCTCCCCAGGTTCTGGCTCTGTAGAATCCACAGGAGCCCTGGAAGTTATTCCAGCCAGTTACTGAGCAGTAGATAGATGATCAGAGCAGGCCGAGGCCTTTGAGGCCTTTTGGGGGAGGCAGCCATGTGGAGGGAGGCTAGAACAGGTCCTGGTGAGTTCTTTTTCTAAGGGGAAGGATGGAGGTAGGAGGGGCTGGGGAAGTGGGCGGAGTGATGGGTGTTGACCTTGCTGTTGGGGGCTCTGGAGAGTCTGCTTCCAGCTCCTGCCCCGAGGTCAACACATTTGTGATCCCCGAGGCACTGGGGCTGCCAGGCCCATTGTGCTTTTGAGAAGCTCCTCAGCCCCTACAGAGCCCAAGCTCCATGTAGGGCCCAGTGCTTGTGCCTATTGGGCCCCCCATGGTGGGCAAAGGCGAGGCCTCCCCGTGGACCCCGCCAGCTGCCCCTTTCACCCTGCTGCCTCTCAGGATTACTCAGCCTTCGCAGCATGGGTCACTAAGACTCTGAGTGCATTCCTGGTGCCCTCTCTTCAGGAAAGGCCAGGGCTGTGTGGCCTTTTAAGAAAGGCTCCCTGCCCAGGTTAAGCCTCCGATTGTGGTTCTGCATGAAGAAACCATAAACCAAAGGAAAAGCAGTGGTTCAGCTTTGGCCTTGGAGCTTTGTGTCAGCATCTGCCCCGCTTCCGCGGGCTTGGGATTCAGTGTGAGCCAGCAGGCAGGTGGGGAGGCCGTTCTTTCCCTTGGTTTCTGTGTGGACGATTAGAATAATGGGCATGGAGGGTGCAGGCCAGGAACTAGAGTGCGGGGCTTTGGTCTCAGTTTGGTTTTTGTGCCCCCCCCCCACCCAGCTTCTGCAAACACAATCCCTGACACCTCCCCCACACACGCCCCTGGGTGTGTATCAGCTCAGTTTGGGGGCTTTGTCAATTTTAAAAAGCTTCCCAGGGGTCCTCCCTGTGTCCAGGGATCTGCCCTAGGGGAGGGGAGCTGCAACGCCAGTGTTTCTCTTCCATCAGCAGGGCCCGTTTCCTCACCCTTGGGCACAAGGACGGTTGGCTTTTCTGTGCTCTGTGGGATCACAGGCAGCCCAGTACCCTGTTCAGTGCACTTCTGTGGCCCATGTGTGAGAGAGCCTCCCTGGGGTAGGTTCTGAGTCCTCCTGTGGTTTGGGGAGTCTGCAGCCCCACGCTGTGCCTTTCCTTTTTCCCTCCAGGAGGGAGGAACGCAGGAAGGCCTTGGTGGCACATTCTGTGTGGCTTTTTTCTGTTGTGTGTATGTGTGTGTGGTTTTGCAGCTGGGTTCCGCCCGCGGCCCCCCCCCCCCCCCCCCCCCCGTCTGAAGTTTGAACTCAATGACCTTGCGCTTGCTTGTGCCACAGAGCTATATTCCCAGTCCCGTGTGTGTGTGTGTGTGTGTGTGTGTGTGTGTGTGTTTGGTTTGGTTTTTTCCTCACAGAAACAGATATATTCAGTATTTGGGTTTGTTTGTTTGTTTGCTTTTTGCATTTCAGACAGGGTTTTGGTGTGTAGTTCAAGCTGGCCTTGAACTACTGTCTCCCAGGTTGACCTCAAACTTTAGTGATTCTGAGAGCTGTGATTACAGCTGTGAGCTGCCACACCAGCGTCCCAGTGTTACTTTTCTGTGTGGTTTGCCAGTACCTTAAACTGGAGCAGCCTGTATGTAATCCTTAGGCCCAGGCCCTTCTCTCTCACGCTTACGCTCAGGCTCTGGGATATACACAAGATCCACCACCAACTTGTGCCTGGGAATCTCTCAGAGTGGTTGTGTAGCGCCACCTCCTGGTCGCGGTGTCCATTGTAGCTGGCAACTTGTTGAACAGTTGCCAGGACAGTTCTAAACGAAGGAAACTTGCAAGGCATTCTGAAGTCCATTTCCCGTTAATCCTAAAATTCCCATAGCTTTGTGTCTCTGCTTGATCTTACTGGGAATGCTTTACAAAGTGTGCTGTTAAAGTGGCTTTATGACCCAGGCATGGTGGCACATGCCTGTAATCTCAGCACTTAGGCACCTGAGACAGGAGTGCTATGAGTTTGAGGCTCACCTGGGCTATGCAGTGAGCTCAAGGCCAGCTGAAGTACGTGTTGAGACTTTGTCTACAAAAAAAAAGCTTCCTGTTTTCACAGTCCACGTAGTCATAGTGACTAAGCAGCTGCAGTCTGGGAGTGCACAAGCCACAGTTTAGGGCCTGGGGCTGGGTGTTTTCATCCCATGGGCTTTAATCAGTCCTGTTTTCCCAGTCAGGCCCCCTCTCTCTGAGGGAAGGGTTTGTTGGAGAGAGTGGCCGCCACCATTCTGGAGTTCAAAGTCTGGGGTTTTGTTTTGTTTGCAGTACTGGGGATCAAACGCAAGACCTTGCGCTGGTCAGGCAGGCACTTACGCCACTGAGCTATCTCCCAGCTCCCTGGGGTTTTAGGCAGTTTGGGCTCGGTTCTGCCACCACCTGCGCAGCACCGAAGAAATTGGAGGCAGAAACAGACAGCAGTACCTCTAACTCACGGGGACTGAGCTTATGTTGGTGTCTAGAGCAGGTGACCTTCTAGGAACTGGTGTCCTTATGCATTAATCCTGGGTGCCCCTTCAGTGCACTTGGGGCTCTGGTCCCAGTCCATCTTTTCCTCTGGTCCCCATGGAATGAGAAACACAAGTCTGCAGTCCAAGGCTCCCATTTCCCAAATGAGAGGGCAAGGTTTCCTGCCATTTCTACTATAAAGGAAAGATGCCAGAGTGAAGTGCACGCTTACAGTTAAGTGCATGTGGCTGCCTGCCAGGCGTCCACTGTGTGCCCAGCAGAACCTACAGACTGCAGAAGGATACTGCGCAGGGTAGCTGTTGACAGAGACCATTGTCCCTGTAGCTGATGCTCAGTCATTCCCTCCTCTCCAGGCCTGGTTTCCAAGTCCTCTCCTAAGAAGCCACGTGGACGTAACATCTTCAAGGCCCTCTTTTGCTGTTTCCGGGCCCAGCATGTCGGTCAGTCCAGTTCATGCACGGAGCTCGCTGCATACAAGGAAGAAGCCAACACCATTGCTAAGGTAGTCACTTGCTTGGTAGGGGCAAGAAGGGGCTCATGGTGGGGTGATCCCTGCAGTTC
>PVJA010050537.1:0-13240 GCA_004027025.1 Myocastor coypus | reverse complement strand
AAATAAATAAATAAATAAATAAACAGTCACTTGAAAATAAATAAACTGTCCCTGTTATAAATGACCAACTTGGGCCCGGCGGGATGGCTCAGTGGTCTAAAGTGCCTGCTTGGGAAAGCTTGGGCAGCTTCAGGGACTGCGGTTCGATCCCGGGCACCACATGCTGCACCAGCCCTGCCCTTGGGGCGGGCTGAGCCGGCCATAAAAATGAGTGAATAAACAAACAAAGGTTCTGAAACAAGAAAAAAATAAACAAAATAAAAAATTATTAAAAAATAAATAAATGACCAACTTTAGCCATTGTCCCTCCAGAGCTACTACATTCTTTTATATGTACTTCTGACCTTTAGGGGTCTCTGGTATTGATAAACATACATGTTTTTCTGTATGTAAAGTACAGTAGTTAAGGGCTCGCAAGATAGCTCAGCAGTCTAAAGTGCCTGCTTAGGCAAGTGCAGAGACCCTGGTTCAATCCCAGTACCACATGCTGTGCCAGCCCCACCCCCAGGGTGAGCTAAGTGGCCACAAAAAACTAAACTAAAATACAGTAATTAAAATGTTACTCCCAAGCCGGGCGTGGTGGCTTACGCCTGTAATCCCAGCACTTGGGAGGCTGAGGCAGGAGGATCAGTGCGAGTTCAAGACCAGCCTGGGCTACAGAAGTGAGCTCAAGGCCAGCCTGAGCTGCATAGTGAGACCCTGTCTCAAAAAGGCAAAAAATAAAATAAAATAAATAAAAATAAATAAAATGTTACTCCCTTCCACCCCCAATTTTGCTTGCCTTTAAGATTTGTAGTATGTCTGTTTTCCCTTGGTTAGCTTTTATCTCTAACTGGGGATCAAATCTAGGCCATTTTTGAGGCAGCATCTCACTAAGCTGCCTAGGTAGAGCTTATGATCATCCTGGCTCTGCCTCCCAAAGTGCTGGGGTTATAGGCAGGTGATATCACACCTGGCTTCACCAGGGAAGTTTTTTTAGATAGGACCTCACAGTGTAGTTCAGGATAGCCTCAAACTTGAGGTGGTCCTTCTGTCTCAGCCTCCCAAGTACATGTACTACCATACCAGGAAATCTGACTTGTCTTTATGAAAACTGGGACAAACTTGAATAACAGCTCATAAGCAAAATTGATTCACTGTCACTGTTAACATGTTAACATGTTAAAGAAAAAGGGATGGGGTTATCTGTCCTTTTTGTCTAGAGTATCGAGATCGCTATGAGTCTGACCGGTACCGTGATGGCTATCGGGATCGGGATGGATATCGTGATGGCCCACGCCGAGATATGGATCGATATGGAGGCCGAGATCGTTATGATGACCGAGGCAGCAGAGACTATGATAGAGGTAATTGTAACATGTAAATTCAATTAAAATGTTTTCTTAAGAACTCTGTTTGCCTTCCTAAGAGGGTGTTTTGAGTTTTTTTGTTTGTTTGTTTGTTTGTTTTGTTTTGTTTTTTTGAGGTAGGTCCTCACTATGCAGTTGAGGCTGGCCTTGAGCTCACTTTTGTAGCCCAGGCTGGTCTTGAATTCACATCAGTCCTCCTGCCTCAGCCTCCCAAGTGCTGGGATTACAGGTGTGTGCCACCACACCCAGCAAAATTTTTTGTTTGTTTGTTTTTGTTGTTATTGTTGTTGTTTTGTTTTTGCAGGACTGGGATTCGAACTCACGACCTTGCACCTGCCAGGCAGGCACTTGTACCACGGAGCTATCTCCCCAGCCCTTCTTTTTTTGTTCAGACAGGGTTTCACTGTAGATTGCGGGCTGGTCTTGAACTCATATTGTAGCCAAGTCTGCCTCAAACTCATCCATTCCACCTCAGCCTATCAAATGCTGAGATTATAGGTGTGTGTTATGATGTCCCGTTTGTGTAATAATTTCAATTTGGTATATATTTACAGGCTATGATTCCAGAATAGGCAGTGGCAGAAGAGCCTTTGGTAGTGGTTACCGTAGAGATGATGATTACAGAGGAGGAGGAGACCGATACGAAGATCGCTATGATAGACGGGATGATCGGCCCTGGGGCTCTAGAGATGATTATGCCCGGGATGATTATAGGCGTGATGACAGAGGTAATCCTTATCTTTGGTCTACATGGTAGAGTAGATACTGGAAAGGTTTAGGAGTTATATTTGTGTTCACTTGAAGGACTTAAAACACTTGATACAGTGTATTCACCCATGACATTGGCCAAGGATAACATAATGGAAATAAAGCAAAGACTATGGAGACAGAGTCTCACTATTTAGTACAGGTCCTCCTTGAATTCACTGTGTAGTCCAGGCTAGCCTCAGATATGTAGTGATTGGTCCAGGGAGATAGCTCAGCAGTATAACCACCTGCCTGGCAACTGCAGGAACCTAAGTTCGATCCCTGGTACTGCATGCTGTACTGGTACATCAAGCCAGCCATCAAAACTGGGTGTGGTGGCACATACCTGTAATCCCAGTGCTGGGGAGGTTGAAACTGGAGGATCACAACTGAGTCAGAACTGCATAGTGAGACTGTGCCAAATACATTTAAAAAAAAATTTTTTTTATTTTTATTTTTTTTTAATTATACTGATCCTTCTGCTTCAGCCTTCCCAATGCTAGGATTAGAGATATGTGCCACCATACCCACTTCAAACCTAATTTTCAAGTGATGTGAAATTTAGGTCAATAGTCCTATAGTTGGTAATTGGTACTTTGAGGTTAATAAAGAAGTATTGCTGACTTTGGTTCCATTGTACCACAGTAATTGACATTTATCTGTTCACAGTGAGATTTTAATAGGTGTATTCCAAAATTGTCTATAATGCTAGAATTTAAAACTTAATATTAAATTTGGCTGTCAGGAGTGAGGTATTTTGTTTGTTTGTTTCTGTTTTTATCTTTTTTGAGGCAGGGTCTCACTATGCAGTTCAGGCTGGCCTTGAGCTCACCTTTGTAGCCCAGGCTGGTCTCAAACTTACACCGATCCTCCTGCTTCAACCTCACAAGTTGGAATTGCAAGTGTGCGCCACCACGCCCAGCAGGAGTTACTATTAAGTAGCCACTGTTTATATTCATACTTAAGAGACACAATCAGAATAGTTAAGGTCTTGAATTATTTAACATCTTAACTGAGCCTTGTGTCAAGAGCTTATCTATAGTGCTGTCTATTGTAATTCCCTGGGAAAGATTTGAGCAAGTAGTTAATAAACAGTGTGATAACAACCCATCTGTCCCTTATGGAAATTCTATAGCGTTAAAGGCTTTCCTCTTCAGATAAAAGAGAAATTTCAGTGTTTCTGGTTTTCTTTTGTTTTGTTTGTTTGTGGTTTTCTGATACCTTTAAATAAAAGCATGGCTCTTACCTATTTCTTCAGTCAAAACAACAAAAAGCAGTTGGTTTACTGTGCATTTACTATTCTACACCAACAGTGGACTAAGGGCTTGTACAAATGCTTCCTAATCTGAAAAATTTCATAATGTGTTCCTGCATAGTCACTGCTGCTGCCTTTGTTTGATCCACGTAGCAGTTGTCTTCTAATGTTTTCCCTGCCTTGCTTCATTCTTCCCTCAGCCCCATTTGTCTTTCTGCAACAAGATCTCATGAGATGTTTTTCCGAGTCTCCTCATGTCCTGAAAGGTCTCCCTTTGTCACATACTGAGTCTTCACTGTTGCCTCACTGCCCACTGTTTACTTCTTCACCATCATCTTCTATATCCCAATACTTGGCTTTACAATTTCAAGACTGCTCAACAGTTATTACTTGGAAACCTTCGTGGGTAGTCATGTATCTTTCGTATGAATAGATCTATTCTGTACAACCTACCTTTTAGCATTCTGTTTACTTGATTGTCGCATCAAATTGGGCTTGTTTTTGTTGTTGCTGGTTTTTTTGAAACAGGGTAACTATGCAGTTCAGTTTATGCTGACCTTGAATCAACTGTATAGGCCAGGCTAATCTCAGACTCATGGTAATCCTCTTGCCTCAGCCTCCCAAGTGCTGGGATTACAGGTATGCACCACTGCACTGGGGAGAGCAATTATTGAGCAAGATAATTTTGTTCAGTAATTGATAATAGTTTAAATTCTCTTCCCAACTAAAAGTAATTATGATAAAATGATTAATTTGCCACAAAAGTGTTTATCATTTTAGTCTTACTGTCTTGTCCCATATCATGCATGTGGTAGACAGCAGGAAAAAGTAACAGAACTTGATTATGTGAAGTACCCATTTTCTAAGGATCTCTCACCACCCTTCTCTGCTGGGTGGGCGAACCTGAATCCCACGTAGCATTTCTTGAGAGCCATTTCTGGGAATTAGTTGAGCTTTCAGCTGTCAGCATCTGGTTTTAGAAAACCATTACTTAGAGTTTCATTTAACTTAGGTCCCCCCCAAAGACCCAAACTGAACCTAAAGCCTCGGAGTGCACCTAAAGAAGATGATTCCTCTGCTAACACCTCCCAGTCCAGTCGAGCGGCTTCTATCTTTGGAGGGGCAAAGCCTGTTGACACGGCTGCTAGAGAAAGAGAAGTGGAAGAACGGCTACAGAAGGAGCAGGAGAAATTGCAGCGTCAGCTAGATGAGCCGAAGCTAGAACGACGGCCTCGGGAGAGGTGAACTTGCCTTCATCTGTGGATATTTCCATTTGCAGTTCTGGTGCTGGTTAGTGGGGTTATGTGGGAGAGTTGTGTGGGACAATTTCACACAACAGAGAACTCCCTGACCTTGTAGATTTCAAAAGGACTATTGTGCTATACCTGTCAAAACTGTAATCCATAAGAGTAAGCAAATTATGGTCTGTGCATGTCTTTGTAAAGTTCAGGCCTTAAGAGAAAAATTCACTAGCTCTCATTATAGTATAGAAAAAAACAGTGTGGTGAGATGGAATCAAATTTCTATTGCATTGACTATATTGAGATTAAAAACTATTACTTTCAAATTATTGGGGGTAAAATAGAAAACTTTATGTTAAATGTAGGCCAGATTTTTTTTTTTTTTTTTTCTCTCTGTTTACCTGTGAATATGCTAGTTGTGTTTTATGTTACTTTAGGGTAGAAGTGTGGTAAAATATTAATGGTTCCTGAGGGGTCATCCTAGGCCCATAGTACCCTTCACTGAGCAGAACACAATGTATTTATGATGAGGGGAAGGGACTGTGTGGAATTCAGGACCTTATGCTGGCCAGGCAGGCACTTGTGCTGCTGTGCTGTATCCCTGGCTGTATTTACTGTTGAGTTTCTTTCTGTGCAGGCATCCAAGCTGGCGAAGTGAAGAAACTCAGGAACGGGAAAGGTCAAGGACAGGAAGTGAATCATCACAGACTGGGACCTCAGCCTCATCTGGCAGAAGTAAGTCAGACCAGGGTGGGTATCTTATTATTGTTTTCTATAAATTGTCTATAAACAAAGAATATAAAGGCTGTGCAGTATTAAATTCAGTTATAAACTCAAAAGTTATTATGAATTGATTTGAGTTTTCGATCATTTGTTCCCCCCAGAAGTCCAAGGAATGGGTACATGAGTAGACTTGGGTTCTGTTTGATACAGATCATCCACTAACGAGTATACTTGACTGCTAAAATTGTCGCTCTTTTTTGGGGGGGGGCTTCATCTTGTGTCTGTTTAGAGTAGTTAGTAAGTAACCTGGAGTCTGAGCCATTCCTAGAGAGCAAGCCTTTTTTGATGTTGTATATAACTAGAGTAGACTTGTGTTCTCAGGGATGTTACTGTGGCTTGCATCCTTCCTCAGTGATTACTAATTACTTATAAGCACTTCTAAGGTTTTGAAAACCTGAAAGTCTCAGTTACAGTATCTCCCTTTCCTTACTGTGATTCATTGTTTTGATTGCTACTTGAGCATTTCAAAACAAGGATCAAGGCCAGAGTGATTTCAATAGTCATCCAAATGTTAGAGTTTTCTGGAGATAGTTTATACTGAAGTCTCTCAGTAATAGGATATAATGCCTGGGTTTCTCCCCAACACCTTTTTTTTTTTTTTTTGTCTTTTTTGTCTTTTTGAGATAGGGTCTGAGCTATGCTATTCAGGCTGGCCTTGAACTGACTTTGTAAAGAGACTGGGCTTGAACTCAACAGTCCCCCTGCCTCAGCTTCCTGAGTGCACCACTATGCCCAGCTTATAATACCCCCTTTTGTGCTTAGGTTGAAGCATGATGTTACTGGGTTGATTTGCATGCCTACTTTTGTAGAACTTCCACTTCCAAGTGTACAGAGATACTGACATATAATAGGCTTCTCATTTTAAGGAGCCAGTGCCCTTGAAGTCATGTGCCCCTCATATGTTTTTATTATATAAATGTGGAGCTATGTCGTGTGTATTGACCTTCTAGGTTGATGTTGAGCCTGGTTACTGGAGATTGGGGTTTCACCATAGGCCTCTTCCCCATTTGTACATGTCATCTTCCAAGTTAAAGGCATTAGAACATTGGAAATGTAGATAGAAAAGCTATGTCTTCCATAGGGCAAACCAGATAGCTATTGAAATTATACAATTATTTTTTTCTTATTTCTCTGTGTACCAGTAAAGTGTTTTTCTCAAAATGACACGTGGGCAACACTGGTTTAGGGGTAATTCATTCTGTTGGGAGCCAGATTAGGAATATGAGATTTTTGGGGGGTTGTTTTGTTTTGTTTTGGTTTTTGGTTTTTGGTTTTTGGTTTTTTTTTTTTTTGGTGGGACTGGTGTTCAAACTCATGACCTTGCATTTGCCAGGCAGGCACTTTCCCCAACCCCAGGAGCCAGATTAGTATCTGTTTAAAAATTATGTTAGAGGGGCCCAGCAGGATGGCTCAGTGGTCTAAAGTGCCTGCTTAGGAAACCTTAGGCAGGTGCAGGGACCATGGTTCGATCCCGGGCACCACATGCTGCGCCAGCCCTGCCCTCAGGGCAGGCTGAGCCGGCCATAAAAATAAACAAACAAAAGTTCTGAAACAAGAAAAATAAAAATAAAAATTCTAAAAATGATGTTAGGCCTGTAATCCCAGCACTCGGGAGGCTGAGACTGGAGGATTGGTGTGAGCTCGAGACCAGCCTGCGCTACCAAAGTGAGCTCAAGACCAGCCTGAACTGCATAGCTAGACCCTGTCTCAAAAAGACAAAAAAATTAAAAAAAAAATAAAAATGATGTTAGAGCCAGGCATTATGTATGGTGCATGCCTATAATCTCAGCGCTCAGAAAGCTGAGGCAGGAGGAGCCTGGCAGGATGGCTCATGGTCTAAAGCGCCTGCTTAGGTGGCTGCAGGGACCACAATTCCATCCCTGGCACCACATGCTGCGCCAGCCCTGCCCTGAGGGCAGGCTGAGCCGGCCATAAAAATAAATAAAGTTCTGAAAAAAGAAAAAAATAAAATAAAATAAATTCTTTAAAAGAAAGAAAGAAAGCAAGCAAGCAAGCAAGCAAGCAAGCAAGCAAGCAAGCAAGCAAGCTGAGGCAGGAGGCTCACTTCTACATAGAGAGTTCAGCTCCAGCCTGAGCTAGAGAACATGTCTCAAAACAAAATAATGATAAATGTGGATGCGTATGCTGCCTTTCATTCCTTTATGCTCTGATAGATTATTGTTTTATCTTTGTTTTTCTCCTGGTGATTTCACCTTTCTATCTTGACTTCACAGATGCCCGAAGGAGAGAGAGTGAGAAGTCTCTAGAAAATGAAATACTCAATAAGGAGGAAGACTGTCACTCTCCAACTTCTAAGCCTCCCAAACCTGATCAGCCTCTAAAGGTAATGCCAGCCCCTCCACCAAAGGAGAATGCGTGGGTGAAGCGAAGTTCTAACCCTCCTGCTCGATCTCAGAGCTCAGACACAGAGCACCAATCCCCCACCAGGTGAGTCTGCTTGGAACAGCAGCTTGTCAGCCCAGAATTATGAGTACTAAGTACCTTATGGGATGTTGACTTTATGCACCATGTTATAGTTACATTTTTTTTGTTCTCTTAGTTTACATTCAGTGGTATGCTGGACCTGGTTTGTTTAGAGCCAGTCATCAATGTTCTAGAATTTTGACAGCCGATTGACATCACTTTGGTGGTTTGCAATTGGCTATGATGGAAGTGTTTATGCCATCAAAATCTTCAAACAGTATTATAGGTCTGTCTTCCCACCAGCACCCATTGACAGTATAGCCTTTGGGGGGTCACTTCACTTCTTTTTTAAGATTTGGATCTCTATCTTTTTTACTTATAAAAGAATATTTCTGTTTATTTCCACAGTTGTTAGAACTAGAAAAATATATGGCCCTTATGTGTATGCAAATTACTGCTTTTATTGTCATCTTGTATTTTAATATTCTATAACATTAAAGTATGGAGTTTCTTGTTTATTTCCTGCAAAGCTTACTGCATTTAGAGAATGATTATAAGCTTCTTAACCTGTTTTCTCTCTGAAACAATTTATGAATGTTTTTCTTCTAGTGGTGGGGGGAAACTAGCTCCAGCTCAGCCTGCTGAGGAAGGACCAGCAAGAAAAGGTGAGACTGTGCTAAGGGAAGTAGGTTTTCATCTAGTTAGAGGTCTAAATAAAAAGATATCTAAATCCAAAATTCACCTGGGGATTGAACCCAGGACCTTGTCATGATGTTGGGGAAAGTCTGTATCTGATGATCAGGAAATACATTCAATCTTTAGGGGACAGCGAGATGGCTCAGCAGTCTAAAGCACCTGCTTAGGCAATTGCAAGGTCCACAGTTCAATCCCTGGTACCACATGCTGGGCCAGCTAAACTCACTCCAAGGGCCAGCTGAGCTTAACATAACATAACATAACATAACATAACATAACATAACATAACATAACATAACATAACATAACATAACATCCTTCTACAGCAACCACTGAACAGTAGCCATGGTCCTCTGCTATCCCATGGCCATGGGCCTCAACAAGGGCCACAAGGTGACTAAGAATGTGAGCAAACCGAGGCACAGCCACTGCCGCAGATGCCTCACCAAACATGCCAAGTTCATGCAGGACATGATCCAGGTGTGCAGCCATAGAACTGCTCAAGATCTCCAAGGACAAACGCACCCTCAAGTTCATCAAGAAAAGGGTAGAGACACACATCCACACCAAGAGGAATTGTGAGGAGCTGAGCATCATGCTGGCCACCATGAGGAAGGCAGCTGCCAAGAAGGACCGAGCCCCCTAGAATAAAGCTTTGCAGAAAATAAGGAAGGAAGGACATAACATAACATTTTTTTAAAATCCTTATTTACATCCTGCACCTGACTTCATGTTAACAGTGCTTTTTTTTTTTTTTTTTTGCGGAACTGGGGATCAAACCCACAACCTTGAACTTGCCAAGCAGGAACTTATGCCATGGAGCTATCTCCCCAGCCCATGAACAGTACTTGTTTTGCTACCTTTTTCTGCCAGTAGAGGGCAAGAGTGTCCCATATAGAAAAAGTGGTGTACTGCTGTGTCCTGGTAGAACAGAGGAGCTGGGAAGGTAACTCTTGCAAGGATCTGAGTTCAATCCCCGGTTCTGAGGAAGAAAAAAGGGGAAAAAAAAGACTGATAGAACTATCAGAAGCAAATCTGGAAAGAAACAAGACATTCAGTCCAAGTTAGAAATGTCACCATCTTTTTTTTTTTTTTTTTTTGTCTTTTTGAGACAGGGTCTCCCTATGCAGTTGAGGCTGGCCTTGAGCTCACTTTTGTAGCCCAGACTGGTTGCGAACTCACACCAATCCTCCTGCCTCAGCCTCCCAAGTGCTGGGATTACAGGCGTGAGCTGCCACTCCCAGCATCGCCATCATTATGTTAAAGTTGCTACAGTACATCTGTAGTCCTTATTTCTCTTTTTTAAGATGAACTCATCCTTCAGTGCCAGAGATTTACTTGGAATCTCTTTGGTTTGAGAGTTCTGTGTAAAGAGGATATGGAAAGAGGGGCTGGGAGAAGGGGCGTAGCGCTGGTGTGAGACAATCTTTCTCAGCACTTTTAGTTCTAGTATTTAAAGCAAATCGAGCCCAGCAGGATGGCTCAGTGATCTAAAGCACCTGCTTAGGAAAGCTTAGGCAGCTGCAGGGACCTCAGTTCCATCCCTGGAACCACATTCTGCGCCAGCCCTGCCCTCGGGCTGGGCTGAGCCGGCCATAAAAATGAGTGAATAAACAAAGGTTCTGAAACAAGAAAAAAAAAATAAAATAAAAAGGAAATCTGAAACATACAAATTAGTCATTGCATTTTCCTTTTGTTTTTGCATTTCTGCTCAAGCAGATGAAAATAATGGGGTGAGTACCCAGAAAGGCCAAACTGGGAACCCCAGCCGTGGTCCAGGAGATGGAGGAAACAGAGACCACTGGAAGGAGTCAGAGAGGTAGGTGTGCATGAGTTCATTGTAAGTCTTTTATCTGATATTAGATGCATGAGTCTCCAACCACCACCAGACCTTTTACTGTTAAAAAAAAAAAAAAAATACTGAAGTTAGCACATACAGACAGTTCATTTGGAGAATGGAAATAGCAAAATGCCTGGAAAACACAGACTGTTTAACTGGAGGGAGGTGCCCCAGAAGTGCACCTGTGCCTGTGTGCATTGCACAAGCCCATCCAGAGATGTGGTTTTATGTTTAAATCTGCAGGAAAGATGGCAAAAAAGATCAAGACTCTAGATCTGCACCTGAGCCAAAGAAACCCGAAGAAAATCCAGCCTCTGTGAGTGTTAAAGGCTTGTTCACTCTTGTCATTGGACTTCCCTTCACATTTGGGACTGCACAGTAGCTGAAAATGAAGACTAGGCGTGTATTCAAACTAGTGAAGGAAGTTTAGATTAGGTTCTTTCCTCACTGCCACCTTTCTTCACTCTTACTCCTCTGCAAGGTAAAAAGAAACATAAGGCTCACACACACACACACACACACACACACACACACACACACACACACACCTACCTACCTACCTACCTACCTACCTACTCTGGAAAATGCTATGAGCAGCATGTAGGCCTTAACTGAGCTATCATCCCTGCTTTATTCTCTGTTGATTAGGGGGTGGTTTGAGGCAGGGTCTTTCTGTGTAGCCCAGGCTGCTCTCGAACACTCCTGATGACCTTCTGTCTCAGCCTTCCAGGTGCTGGGATAATGGGTGTGCACCACCACATTCTGCTCTTCTTACAGTTTTTGACAGAAGAATCCAAGACTTTCATTGTCGTGTCATTCTTATCTTTTATAGAAGTTCAGTTCTGCAAGCAAGTACGCCGCTCTCTCCGTGGATGGTGAAGATGAAAATGAGGGAGACTACACTGAATAGACCTCTACATGCTGTGCTTTCTCCTAGTCTTTCTCTACCCTGGAACATTCAAGAGCAAATCAAACCTCTATCCAGTCAAGGCAAAATAAAACTCACCATCTCCTAGAGACCTTTCTTAACTTTTTTTTTTAAAGAAATGAAATTCTTTTGCATGCTGCTGCAGCCTTTAAAGTATTGAAATAACCGGAGAATCACCAATATAGCCAGAGACAAAGACTACAGCTTTTTAATGGAAAAGTTGTGTGTTCTTAGGATACCATGCAGTTGCCTGTGTGATTAGTGCCTAGGGGCCTCCATTTAGCAGACATGGTAATGACAGTAATATGATGTCTGGAGTGGTTAAGCAGTAGGGGAGAGATAAGGAACAGTGAGATTTCTACCTTTTCATTCGTATCGTGTTGTGACATATATGAATTCTGAAGCATTATCCGAATAAATTTTCCATCCTTGGAAAGGTAGATTTACTCTTTCAAATTGTTTTTGTCTCCATGAGGCTGCCAGCCCTTCCTCTTACTTTAATTCTGAGTTGTCAGGGCCAGCCTAGGGGAAATTTCTTTATTTGTTACCCCCCAGGGGGGTAGTTGGGAGTGTGTCTACAGGCCACTGAACAATATGATTGCTTGGGGACCAAAATAATGGGGAAATCGTGCTTGAAAGAGGTTTTTGGGAGGTGATGGATTATTTTGCACCAGGTAGTAGGGGAAAATGATGTGACCTCCAGTAAATACATGAATGGTTATTTCCTAGTGCAGGGAGCACTTAGGGGTCACCTGAATTTCCAGTCTTTTGTCCTGGTTTTGCCCTTTTTCTTATCCTTTGTCAAAGTTGAAATAATAATCACATTCTTTTGAAACCTTAAAGCTTTAACAAACTCAAACTCTTGGGACTGGTCATGATGGTGCACATGTCATCTCGGGACATGGGAGACTGAGAGATAGGATTACTGCAAGCTCAAGGTCAGCTTTAGGTTACAAAGTGAGTTCAAGGCCAGTGTAGACAATATACTAGTTGAGACTTTGTCTCAAGAAAACAAAATTTTCCTTAAGACTTCCATTCCTCCTGCTACTGTCACCTCCCGAAGACTAGGGTCTAGATAGGTCATAGGTGTGACCTCTTACGCATTTCTGTCAATAGATGCTGTGACATGAATCACTGCTTTTTTTCAAACAAATCAGCTTGTCTTTTAATTCATTCCTTCCCTCCATCCATACCTGCTCCCACTGCTCTGAACCTCTTTTATAGGTCTGCATACTCTAGGCTGATCTTTGGTGATGAATAAATAAATAGGGACAGTCACATTGAATCTTTTAAAACCTTGATTGGGGGAGTTGAGGGTTTATTTTGTTTTTGAGAAGTTTTCACTGAATTCCAACACCAACACTTGGTTTTATAATGTGACCTAGGTCAGTAGGGCTTAAAGCTTAAAGGAGGGGATGTGGTTTTTAATTCCTCTTGAGAAAATAAATGATAATTATTTTATAAGGTCCTGGTTTCTCTTGCAACATAATAGCTTTCATCCGCACCTTTGTTGGGGGTCAGCATGGTAGATGGGATTTTCCCCCAGTGTGGGCAGTACTGGTGCTGTTGATGATGCTTGGTCTCTTTTATTGGCAAGCCCTTCTCCCATTGGTCCTAGGTTAGAGCCTCTCAGGCCCTTTTAGAGAGTGGGTGGGTGTGTACTTGTGTGCTGCAGCAGTGGGCATAATGAGCCATTTATCCAGTGGACAAAGGTATACCCAGTGAATTGCCCTTAATTGGTGGGGTTGGCTAGTAACTAGGAAGTGGGCTTTTAGATATACCCAAAGTTGAATGGGTTTGCTTTTCAAACCATTGGTTGTAGATAATGAAAAGGTAGAGTTTGCCCTCTTTATGTGTACTCTCCTACCAAATAGCTGCATCCAGAAAAGCTGTTTTGTCCCACTCCCCTTCCTTGCCCCAACTAAATAGAAGCAGGGATTGGTTTGTGTCCCACTCCTGGATACATGTAAAATTTGT
>PVJA010050535.1:0-13230 GCA_004027025.1 Myocastor coypus | reverse complement strand
AAGTTGAAATACAGGGCCATGTTGGTTGAGCAAAAGGACTTAAAGGGTTTCTTTCTTTCTTTCTTTTTTTTTTTCTGGAAGAAATTGTCTAAGACAGATAATTTTTTTTTTTTGAGAGATTGGAAGAATTTTTGTGTAAAGCCATCTGAGTCTGCTGTTTTCACTGTGGGCATGTTTTAAAATATTATTTCAATTTCTTTAATAGTTATAACACTATTTTTACTGAAAACAATTTCAGAACATTGTATTTTTTTAGCTTCCAACCTTCTTTACTTGTATATTCATTTCTAATGCTTTTCAGCCAACTTTCTGGCTGTCCCATTTTTTTCAATTAGCATTTCCTCTCAGCATACTGAAGGCTTGCTTCTGCTTCTTTGGAATTTGCTTTGACAAAGTTGTCGCTAGATCTCCAAGAAGCCAACTCAAAGGGTTACGTTTAGTTCTTTGGTTTCATCTTTGCGCTTTATTTGGATAATGTTTACCAGCTGACATCCCTATATGCTTTGTGAAACTTTCCACTGTCGGGGGCACCTCTTGGCTATATTTTAAAAATCCCATGCCTAATTTCTTTTCTCTTTCTGTCTAATGGTGTGACTATCAATATGTTAAAGTTTTTTTTTTTTTTTTTCCTTTTCTTTCTTTCTTTTTTTTGAGACAGGCTGCTCTCAAACTCACAAAAATCCTCTTGCCTCAGCCTCCTGAATGCTGGGATGACAGACGTGTGCTACCATGCCTGACAACTCGTACAAGTTTTTGTCCTTAATCCATTATTCTGTGCTTTTTACTTTGTAGAGGTTCCTCAGATAATCTCATCTGTCTCTTATGATAAACTTCACTCAGGTGTAGATCAGGTTCTGTCGGGTTGGAAGTTCATATCATTTTGGGATCTCTCTTTAGAGAAAATAACAACAAAATTAACTGTGGGGCTTTATGTTGACAGTAAGATGTCCAAAATTTAACATTACAGTAAATGTGGCTCTGTCTATGTTTCTCAAGTGGGTTTATCTTTTACTTATTTATTTTTTTCTTATACTGGGAATCAAACTCAGGACCCTGTGTGCTTGCCAGGCAGGCACTTGTACCACTGAGCTATATCCCCAGTGGTTTATCTTTTTTGACCTGATTTCTAAACTTTAAATTTGGAAATTAAATTTAAAGAAATTCAACTTTGCTGCATTTATTTATTTTTAATTTTTTGAGCTAGAGTCTCTCTTTGTAGTTCAGGCTGGCCTTGGACTTACTGTGTAGTACTGGCTGACCTCAGACTTGCAGTGGTCCTCCTGCCTAAGCTTCCTGAGCACTAGGATACATGGTGGTGTGCACCACCATGCCTGGTTGGAAATTAGGTTTTTAATTGGACTCACCTGGTCCAATACCATGGACCCTTTAAAATTTGGTAACAAAATAGATATTCCTCCTGAGTGTGGGGTCTGGAACCCTTCTTTGTAAGTCTGAGCTTTCTGATTCATCAGGAGAATGTAGTAGAAGCAGTGTGGAGTCAGGTTGAAGCCTAAGGATGTTAACAGCTGCCATTTCTTACATTTTGGAATGCTTTATTTTGAATCCTAATTACCCTGATGTGAAAAGACAAGCAGCCCCACGCAGATCTCACATACACGTGGGTGCTGGGCTGACAACACCAACGGGCCAGTGACATCCTGTGAGCGGGCCATTCTGGCAGTGGAGCCTGCAGCTGCCAGCCTCGTCACCCTAGTGCTGACCAAGAACAGTGAGTAGCACCCCCCAGCTTGGCCTAGCTGCAGACTCATGGAATATAAAGAACTGTCACGTTAAATCCTTTGGTGTCGAGAGGATTTGCTACATAATAGAGAGCTGGAGCATACAGACACCTCAACTTAAATTCATACTGGTAGCAGTGACCCTGTGGCCCACACACATCTTGTGAGCGTTCATTCTTTTTTTTTTTTCTGTCCTTTCAGATCCAATAAATCACTAAATATTTCAGATTTCTTCCTTAATAATTCTTTCACCTACTTCTTCTTCTCCATCCATTTCTTGTCATGTCCTCTGGTAGTTTTGTAGTCCAACCCCTAATGTGTTTTCCATGTCCATTTTTTGTC
Source organism: Myocastor coypus (assembly GCA_004027025.1). NCBI lineage: Eukaryota > Metazoa > Chordata > Mammalia > Rodentia > Myocastoridae > Myocastor > Myocastor coypus. The sequence goes on along the minus strand of PVJA010050535.1, from coordinate 11,149 downwards.
CTGCTCAGAACAGATTCCTTGCACTGTTACAGAAATGCTCATGAAATCCTACCAGGCTGCATCTTTGCTTAAATTCTTTTGATAAAATACACATCGAATAAGAAAGAGGTGATGTAATTATTCCATTTGTTAACTGAAGAATGACTTGAGTTTGCAGATTTGAAAATTGTAGCACTAAGAAGTAGGTATATTCAGTCTAGCTTTGTCCTACCCCTCAAGGCAACTACAACAAGAACATTTTACCTATAGTACATTAAAAAGCAAGTGACTTTGCCTTTTCCGTATGCCAATGGTAAATAATAAAAAGCAATGGAACAACATTGGTGGGATTGAAGAGAATATAGTTGGCCAAACTTCTGATACCCAGCCAAATTGTCACCAAGAAAGAAATAAAAATGTCACATCCCCAAAGAAAATATCACTCACGTAGACTTCCCAGAAACAACCAATGGTTCTAGGTACTATTTATATTCCATCTGGTTCTATTTGCAATGAAGCTTTCAATACCCACTGATGTTCTGAGGCTGGATGATACTGCAGTAGCTGCGAGACTATTGCAATGATAAATAGTGGCATTAGCTAATACTTCTCAAAAACTAATAGTTCAGCAACATTATAAGATAAATTGTTTTCTGAAGGCAGGTCTGAGGAAAATAACTGCTCTTTTAGGAATCTTATTTCAAGAAAATTCATTTTCAACTTCCATACATCTAATTGAACAAACAATTTTTGTAGCATAATGTGGAAATGTCTGAAGTAATTTGTCTTTCTGGCATCCCAATGATAGCTTGAATTTGAATGTGGACCAGCCAAAATTTGTACTTTTTTGTAAATTCTTGATATATAGATGAACACATATTTGTGATAGGCCATATAATGTTTTCCTGAAAAGATATTGCTATTATTTCCTTTATTTTTCCAGATAGAAAAATATTTGGAGATTAGATTCTGAGACCGTTTCAAAGTATGATATCTAAAAGTTGTCTTCAGTTTGACGTCATTTGGCATTTCTTTTTGTTTTCAGGTTGCTTTGTTTTGCATTTATAGCAAACGAAGCCCCTAAATCAAGAGGAGGAGGACAGAGACTTAGTAAGTAACAGTATCAATATGCCAACATTTAATGAGGAATTTAATTTGTAGTGGAAAGTAAGGGATGTGTATGGTAGCAATGGCTTTCCTAGAATTACATTTTAATTATAGGAATATCTGGGTGCTGCATATTTAGTGCCTGGAAGTGATTGTAGAGCAGAAGCAATCCTAATTTGAGGGTGGCTTTTGGCCGGTTCACTTTTCTCACAGACTGTTACCAGCCAAATGCTTACGTTATAGTGTGCCTATGCTCATGGGCGGTAGAATTCTAATCTAAACTCCACATCCAAAATTGCTGCTTTAATGCAGAAATTACTTTATCCAGTAACCTGGTAATAAATTTAATAGACAAGAGCAAATGAAGGAAGGTATCTTTGCTCCCCATTGCAAGACATGTTATATATAAGCAGATTATAGATTAGACCCTGCCTTTTACCTCTTCTCTTGTTTAAAATTCTCTTCATAAATCTGCAAGAACTAAATTTTTTCATCTCATATCCTTTAGAGAAATATTGGATGTTATCAAAGATATTGCACGTTTTTCTAACGACTCAAGTCATAAGACTAGAGGAAGTTTGGTTTCTGTACAGTTTAGTGTTGTTTCTTCCTCAGACAGATGAGAAGGAGAAAAAGGTTGAAAGAACTGTGTTCTGTATAAAACGATATTTTTGTTAGAGTGGTGGGTTGAAGAGGGAGGACTTATTCCACAGGCCAATGCCTGCGCTGGCTTCCAGGCTTGTTTCTCACTCACATGCTTAGTTCCTAATTGTAGGAGGAAAGAGAATCTGAACAAGGAGGAATGAGGCAGGGCAGATTACAGAAATAAAGCAAAGTTTTATCCAACAGCTTAATGTGGTTTCAACATCACTCCTATAAAACCACAAAAGATTTATGCAACCTTAGATTTTATATACCTGGGGCCTAATGGTCCTAGTTCCATGGGGTTGGAGAAAAATCCTCAAATTCTAAGATTTTTTGGGTTACTCCAAAGTCATCTCTGTACTGTGACGTGATAAAGTAAATTGAGAATGCAGAAGAGTTTCCATGGTTTGTCAGTTGTGGCTCGTTTTCTCTTTTCCAGTCTTTTCATTCATCATTATTGTTTATTTGACTTACAGCTTCGCCACATAATTATATGCTGAGTATCTCACAGTTGAGCCACTTGAAGGCTGTGAGGTTGGAAAAGTAGTCATACCTGTTTCAGTACCTTAGCCTCACTGTAGTAGATTGGTTAGCTTGTTACACCCATCTGGACTGAGATAGTACGGTGCTGGGTGTGGGAGGCCCACCTGGGGATTGCTGCCCACAGCATAAGAGGCCAGACTGGAAGCTATTGAGAGGCTGTTGGGGAAGCTCTTGGGCCATTCTGCTGGAGGACTTGTCCTGCTGACTGTCCTGATGAATGTGACTCTTCTTGTTGGAGGAGGAGCTCAGGACCTTTTTTGTTGCTGAGAAAGGCTACAGTTCATGTGAGCAGGAGCTCTGGTCCTCATCTTGAGCATCACTTCCGGGCTCCAGAGGGGAGGATGGTGCACTGCTCAGCTTTGTGGGGAAGCTTGTTGCACTGGCTTTCCTGATGGGAACTTAATTTCCTCATCTCTGGAGGAGCTCAGGACCTCACTGTTGCAGAGGATGGCTGTGGTACCTTTGGGGAGCTCTGGTGCTTACCTTGAGCATCGCTTCCTGGCTCAAGTTCAGATTCCTTAGCCTGCTATCACAGATCCCTCATCCCCCTGGCATAGACTGCCTAGCTTCCACCACTGAACTTCAGGCCTTCACAGTGCAGATCCGTGAGACAAGTCTACATGAGACATTGTTGTGGGCTTAGGTCTCAAGTTGGACTTGTAAGAGGCCTAACTAAAGGCTCTAGGTTTTCAGGTGGACTCATGCAGGATTATCAGGATCCATACAGTCAGCTGGATTCTTTGGTCTTTAGTGTGTGGACAGATTTCCTGCACTCTTGTATATGATCCTTCATGTAATTATAAAATAATCTTATAAAATGTTTCTGTATTATCTTATTCCCCTTGCAGAAACCCCAAGTCATGACACTTATAACATAATAGACAGTAGTTTGTGCTGTTTTGCTAAATTTTAAGGTTAGCCTAATATCATTACCTTGGAGCTTTGGCAAAAATTATAGCCAGTGACCTCGGATGGATTAACTTTTGCAAACATTGAACTTCTTTGTTTTTTTTTTTTGGCTTTTTTTGAGACAGGGTCTCACTGTGCAGTTCAGGCTGGCTTTGAGCTCACTATTGTAGCCCAGCCTGGTCTCGAACTCGCAGTGATCCTCCTGCCTCAGCCTCCCAAGTGCTGGGATTACAGCCGTGAGCCACCACGCCCGGCCATTGAACTTCTTTGATACAAAGTGTTTAAGTAACTTGTTAGGGGATATTTTTCTTATCCCCCCCCCCCCCAGTACCAGGGATCGAATTCAGGACCTCCCACTTGCCAGGCAAACACTTATTCCCTGGCTCTTATTAGACACTTTTAAAAGTCTTCTTAATTATGATATTAAATGGCTCAGGTATAACTGATAAAATAAAATCTCCATGGTTGAAACTTTATTGTTACAGAATTCACAATTACCCAGACAGTGAGCAGATTTGCATTTCACTCATCCTGGCTGCAGCTTGAGTTCCTTTCCAAGTTGTGCAGTAGATGGACTCTGTTGGGCAGCAAAGACCCAGAGAGCACAGCTGTCAGGGGTGGGATTATAGGGCTTGGATATCTGGCTATTGGGGGTGGAGGGAACTTTATGCTATTCTGTAACTTATTACAACTTATTTTCCTTGTATAAAAAGGTGGCATTCTAGGGCTGGCCAGATAGCTCAGCAGATTAAAGTGCCTGTTTAGACAGGTGCCACATCTGGACTTCAATCCACCCCCCCCACACACACACACACAGTGCTAGCCCCACCCATGGGGCACACTGAGGCAGTGACTGAGACTGAGTGTGGTAGTCTGTGTCTGTAATCCCAGTGCTAAAAACAGGAGGATCACTATGAGTTGTATCTGTGTAGTGAGACCCTGTACTATATCTATCTATCTATCTATCTATCTATCTATCTATCTACCTATCTTTTTAGTTGTACTACAGTGTGTCAAGAGTGTCGCTGACCTCGGCAGGGGTGTGCAACCATATTGTAGAGTCCCTCTTCCCAACTATGAGGGCATTCTTTAGGCCTGGTATCACAAGGCTTACAAACATTACCTATAAAACTTGTACAAATATAGGTAGCTCCATTTCAGAGGTAACAAAGAGGATCTCTGGAAAGAAATAGGAAAGGGAAGAATATTACATTTGAAATTCTATTTTTCAAAATGACCGGGAAAGTAGTTACTAAATTAACTAGAAATGGTTCCCTTGAATTTTCTACCTCAGAAGTATGAGACGAGAAAAGAAATCAAGATCAGTTTTAGAGGGAAAAAAGGATGCTTTTTACACATTGGTCATTGAAACGTGTGAAATAAATACCAACTGTACCAATATGTTCCTTTAGATGTCCTTACCTTGTGTATGGGGAAGCTCATTAACCATTGCCTGATTATCTGTCATCCATAATTTTGCTGAGATGGGACCTCTCGTTAATTATGCATGATCAAATAAGGTTGAGGATCTTCCTTTTCTTGCCTCTTCATGCTTTAAGGAGCAGTGATTATCCAGGCATGGTGGCACAAGCCTGATATCCCAACACTTGGGAGGTTGAGGCAGGAGGATCATTGCAAATTTGAGATCACCCTGGGTAACTTAAGTGAGCTCAAGGCCCCCCTGAACTGTGTAGCCAGACATTGTCTCTAAAAGATGAACAAAACAAAAAAACAAAGAAGCAGGGCTTTTGAAAGTTCTAGCTGAACACATCAAGCAGCCATGAATCAAACCTTGTTAAAAAATTTTTGTTTGGAGTACATCTATTACAGACTTAACTCACTGGTCATGTTTATTTGTTAATTTGCCTGTCACTTTCTGCTGGACCATGACTATAAACTCAGTGCCAAAGGAACTGGTTCCTCTCCTAACCTCTGCCCACTAAATTCGCTAGTGGCTCTGTCAGCCTGGCTCTCAGTAGCAGTTCCATAAAACTTACTCATTACATAAATTACTCTAAAGCAGAAAGTTTTTCTTAAAAGTCATTTCTAATTTTGAGAGTTATGATTATCTGAGTATTAGCCACTGCATACTTTATATATGTCATTTGATTTTAATCTTGCTGTTGCTGTTATTTCATTTATAAAACTGTGCTCATAGATAGTAAGTAGGAAGCAAGATATCATGAAGATAATTAGTGGAACAGGGAGTGAAACCGACATTGTCTTACTCTGAAGATAGCTTTGTTCCATTGAATTACTCCAAGTTCCATATATAAGGAAGACCTAGATCTTACATAGTTACTATCTATTGCTTTTTTACATATTCAATAATGCATAATTGAATATTCTAATATCCTCCCAGTTTACTCAATTAGTTACAAAGGCTGACTTTTCCACACCCGAGTATGTATCACCTATCAATATTTAGCTGGAGAGAAAATTTCTCAGTATCTCTCTGTGTAGTTATAACCAATACACTCAGCATCATCAAGCTTTTAGACACTGTAAGGAGGAAAGCACAGCCAGATTCTGAAATGTACTTAGAGCTTGAGAGTTTAGGTTCAAGAGAGTTCAGGATAATGTTTACCTTCTGGGTGTCTAGGACAGCCAAGGGGAGCTGAGTGTGTTTATTCGGTTAACACAAACCCTCAGAATCTCAGGCAAGTTTTTATTCTCTTAATAGAAAGAGATGTGCCTGTTGGGGAGAGTCTCCTGGCAGGGGGCGATAACTCCGGTCATGAGCTCCTTTTTAGATCAGCTGTTGTTCAGTTGGGCTGGCTGAGTGCATGTAATAATCACAAGACCTGCTTAGCAAATTTTTGTTGATTATCCATTATCCACTCTCATACCAATTGGCTAGAGCCATACCCCCAAAGAATATATTGTCATAAAAACATAGATCATTTTACATTAGAAAATTGTTGATTATATCCAATAAGGTTGAAAGAGGGGAGGAGCTCTGAGAGTCAGTAGCTGCTTTAAAAATCTAGACTCTAATAGCACAGAGGAAAAACAAGCATGACTTTATTAATAGGTTCTGAAATGGCAGGACATACCCTGCAGCATTACTCCATAGGGTGAGAGCAGAAAACTACATTTTTTGTTACCACACCTTTGCCAGCAGCTAACCTGGTAGGTAGCCTTATAGTAAAGAGCTGCCAACAGCACACTGCAAAACGACAGCAGCCCCATGGCATGCCCAACTGCAGGGCTGGCTTATTCTCTGCACACTGAGCAGGAAACCCTTGCCTCAAGAATCATGTAATCACACAGATGTGTGGGCCCATGGGTGGGAAGCTCAGCCTGCAGCCTCAGATTCTGCTGCTGAAATCCCAGCGAACTGGGCATGTGTCTGAAGGCAGGAAGAGGAAGTACAGTATAAGGAGAAGCGGAACTTCTCATCAGCCAGCTGGATGGGGTCATTTTCCTTATCAAATCAATTGATCTACTTAACTGAACCGAGTGGTGAGACAATAAAGATGCCTCAGTATCACAGGAGCACAAGAAAAGGATCAGTTTTCCTTCTTAAATAAAGAATGCTAAGACCATTGTGGCTTCATAACATTTTGTTTCAAAAACTCTGCGTGGTAATTATAGAAATAATTTGAAAATAAAAGACAAGGAATTTTAAGGAATGTTGCTGTTCCCACTCCTAAAACTTAATTAATTTTAACACATTAGTGAATATATTTGTGGGTCCATAAAAATAAACTTGTACTATAAAGGTTGCTTAAAAACTTGTTTTTACTTATAAATATATTGGGCACAATTCTGTATGGTAATGTGTAATTTTAAATTAATTAAATTTATATATCAGAAAGTAGACATAATGTATTAGGAGATAATTTACATAGTTTGAAAAGTCTGTGTAGTAATGATTTGTTTTTAGAAATATAAGATTTTTCCACATTTCTAGCCCCTATGATGAACACAAGCATATCAGTGTAAATTTTCTTTGTATATATCCTAATTAATTTTATTTTTCTGCTAAATTCACCTAAATTTAAATGTTTTATTATTGTAGTATGTTGCTACATGTGTGTAGTACATAACGTTTACAGTCCCTGTGGGAAGTTGGCTCATGCTCATAACACATTTTAATTTCTTTTTTTGATCCGCTTTCTTTTCTCTCCCCTTTCCCCATGTACCCTAATTTATATCCTCGGGATTACCTTTAGGTGAGATAAAGTTTTTTTAAAAAAGTGTTTCTCCCAATGTTAATTGCCGGAACAAGTCCTTTCATTTTTTTCTATTACAATATTTGTCTTTTTAATTTAGAAAATCTCCTTATGTAGTAATTCACACATCTGCCATGATGCATGTGATGGAAATTTTCTCATGTTGTCCTCTTTGAAGTGTGTGTGTGCCTGTGCTCACGCGCGTGTGTGCCTGCGCTCGCGCACGTGCGCGCACGTGTGCAGCCAGTCATTCATTGCCCCCTCAGTAAAATTGGTTTGTAACTCCAAATGCTGCATTTGGTGCCGTGTCGCTCCCATTCTCCTTGATGTTTGGCTTCCTGAAGTGGCACATAACAGTGCTGATGCGCTGCCCAGAGTCCCTAGGCACAACCAAGCTGTGGTGTCACTTATGGAGGAAAGGTTTGCATTAAGGCATAAACTATAGTGCTGCTGAACACATGGTCAGGGCTAATGAATCACTGATGGATATTCACTAAGGTGTCTTTAAAGAGGAACACACATAAAACAAGGTTATATGTAGATTGGGTGACAAAATGCTGGGGTCAGGGGCTTGCAGGACCTTAGCCTTGCATTTTCCCTAGGAGCAGGGGTTGAATATTTGCTAACTCAGTGCCCACAACTGACTACAGTGAATGAGGAGAATCAACACCATATGTGTGTGTGTTTCTGTAATACAGACTTTTATCAAATATTCTGTCCTTGGAGTGCTTAGTATTAAACATTTGTGTTTTGTGTCAAAAGACTTTTGCTGGAGGAATAGCCCTGGCCTACCTTTGGATTGCTAAATTTGGGAAAAGTCACAGCCCCTTCTCTATACTCTTTGAATCTGCCCTCTTCCGACAAATAGCCTCTGATTTTTATGATATATTCTCCACACCCTTCACAAGCTGTATAATCACTGAGGTGGAGCATCCTCATCTATAAACAAATGAAAATAATATTAAGTGGTCTCTATATAAAATGAGAGTGCTAGGCAGAGCGGCACCTGTTGTAACTGCAGCTTTTTGCAGGGCTGAGGCAAGAGAATCTCTACTTGGAATCCAGACTGGGCAGCTTCATGAGACCTTGTGTCAAAGTAAAATGGAAAGCACGGGCAGGGGTGTAGCTCAGGGGTAGAGTGCTTGACTAACATGAGTGAGATCCTGGGTTAATCCTTGGCATGGTGAAAGAGAATAGAGAGAGTTTGCAGGGTGCTAGCACAGTGCTGGAGACCACAGGCGCTTGCTGTATGTTTGTCAGATGTGTGCCTGTGTTTTCTTTCTATTCTTTTCTACATTGTGTGGTGGATCTTTTCTATGTTTTTTTTTTTGTTGTTGTTGTTTGTTTGTTTTTATAATTCAGTAGTGATTGTTTGGCATGGGTATAAAATACTACACAATTTCAGCATATCTTTTGAGTATCATTTGGTAAATTTTTCTTTTCTGTTTTATTCTATAAGCCATGTGAAGGAAAGACTCCTCAGGGGCAATGACGTTTTCAAGGGTCCAGTTAAGATCGCTGAGCCTAATCATTTGGTCACAGACGCTCAACTCTGCGTCTTGGCCCTAGGATAGTGATGTGAAGCCTTACAGAGCTTTCAGCAACACCCAGAGCCCGCTGCTGTTCTGCTGTGCGGCCATATCTCCACCACCTCTGTTTTAGGCCCTCCTTCGACTTGGGCGGGACTTCCTGTAAGTTCCTGGCCTAGGCATAGTTCTTGGGAAATGACTTTTGAGATTCTGGAGAAGTGGGTCCTTTCTACAGTCACATGGTCTTTACTCTCTAGAGGGCCTCCCCCTTCCACTCCTTCTGCCTCTCCCCACGAGTCCCATATAGGTCCTTTTTTTTTTTTTTTTTACTGTGGTTCTGGAGATCAAATTCAGGACCTTGCATTTGCCAGGCAGGTACTTATGCTGCTGAGCTATCTCCCTGACCCTATATTGTTTGTTGTAACCTCTGATATTGTTTGATGCTCCAGGTCTCAGCACAGGTTGTGTCGTAGAATAGGTGTTTCATAAATGCCTGTTAAAGGGATGCATGATAAGTTAACAAATGGTGAGTCACAATAGTTATGATGAAGGTCATTGCCTTAGAAAGTGGCCCAGAAGCTCTCCTTATAGTGGCCCAGATGTGTATTGAGTGTTAACACCTGCTCCCTCAGTTTTCTGTCCTTTGACTGAGACAAGCGGATGACAAGTTGGAATATTTGCTACAGAACCAAAAATAAACAAAAACCCCTCCAGCTTAAGTTGTACATGACTGCTTGTCTTCATAATCTGGTCAGAAGAAACAAACTTTATTTGTATAATACGTCCTGGGTTCAGGTGGGGCTGACCAGCAGGTATGTGATGCTGTTGGCACTTTCCTCTGGAAGCTTCATGAAGAGTAAATATAGGTTATTGAAAAGGTCCTAAAAAATAATAATGTCTCTTCAAAAATTAAGGCTATTGAATGTGTTACTTTGTACCATTCACCATTTCAGTTATTGATCTTTTTCTTATTATTATATTATTTTATCTATTCAGTATAGGGTCTCACTATGCAGCTCAGACTCATAGCGATCCCGTGTTTCAGTCTCCCCAGAGCTGGGATTACAGGCATGTGCCACCAAGACTGCCACTGGTGGCCAGTTCAGCTAGCCTGGGGAGTGGATATGTGGTACCCAGAGTCTAACCAGGGTCACTGTGCCTGTCTAGGCAGGCGCTTAGACTGCAGAGCTATCTCTTTGCTTTTTAAAAATGAAAAATAACGATGTGACATTTTCAAAAAAAAGTTAGTAACACATTCCCAATACTTGATACAATGCATATTGTTGTCCTCATAGTAGTTATACAGAGCACAGGATGTAGACATTTCTAATTACTGTTGGCACAAAAAAAATTTCTTCTCATTGAATTAAGAGAAAGTAGTTGTATACATAGTCCAGTATTCCATAATCACAATGGATTATTGGCAGAACTAGCAATATCAGAAGCTGTTAATTTAAGCCTTTTACAGCTCAGCATACTAATTTGTCTTTATGTTTTATGCCTCATGGTTAAACTTTTCTTCTGGGTGGTTAAGGGCAAGTTAAAGCAAGACATGTATAACAAAATATTTAACTTTTGTATCTCCCAAGGTCAGTCAAATCCCCTCAGGATTAACTTTGAAACCATGTACAGTGCTTTGTAAAACTGTTGTCAGTGTCAGCTGTCTGGATGAGTCACAGCCATTGCTTGACAACTTTGCTCTCTGTGAAAGCCCGAGAGAATGTTTTCTCTCTAGGTGACTCTCCTTAGGCTCCCTATACATCATCTATCCCTTTCCTCTGTGGTCCTATAATCTTCTTGAACAGAAAATTTGGGAAACCACTGAGTTATAGGATGTTACAACACAGGTTCTCTTATGTCCTGAGTCCTCACTGACCTTGAAGGGCTAGGGCCAAAATATTGGAAAACCTTGTAGCTCTTCTTTTCTCTAATTTTTGGTCTGTAAACTTACGTTCTTAACCCTCCAGAAGAGAAGCTTTGTAATACTATTACTCTATAACATTGGTACTTGAGCTTAACATCACTGTCTTCATGAATATCAAACATCTTAGACTTAACTTGGAATTGGTATTTTCCAGGAGAGACAGAATCTCTCATAGACCAGGAAGCCTGGAGAGACATGCAACTCAGTGGAGCACTACACCACAGTGTGGGTCTGTGTAAGAAACCAGTGTAAGAATTGGTGGGCTGCAGTGTACAGTTCAGTGACTAGCAATAGTTTTGACAGTTGCGCCCTAATAATACAAAGTAAAAAACAGA
>PVJA010050534.1:0-13232 GCA_004027025.1 Myocastor coypus | reverse complement strand
TGGCGGGATGGCTCAGTGGTCTAAAGCGCCTGCTTGGGAAAGCTTGGGCGGCTTCAGGGACCGCGGTTCGATCCCCGGCACCACATGCTGCGCCAGCCCTGCTCTCAGGGCGGGCTGAGCCGGCCATAAAAAAAAAAAATGAGTGAATAAACAAACAAAGGTTCTGAAACAAGGAAAAAAATAAAATAAAATAAAATAAAATAATAATAAATAAATAAATAAATAAATTTAAAAAAGCATTTCTTATTTTATTTATTTATTTTTTTCTTGTTTCAGAATCTTTATTTGTTTATTCACTCATTTTTATGGCCGGCTCAGCCCACCCCGAGGGCAGGGCTGGTGCAGCACGTGGTGCCAGGGATCGAACCGTGGTCCCTAAACCCAAGCTTTCCCAAGCAGGCGCTTTAGACCACTGAGTCATCCCGCCAGGCCCCACATTCTTTATTTCTAATCGAGAAAAAAATCTCCATGCTCCAGGGTAGATGGCATCATTTAGAAATGCTTGAATTACACTTTTACTTGAACTATTTTAAGGTAAAATTTAACACAGGTTAAATATGACAAGAATTCCAAGACTTTCAAAGGTGTTAGCAGAGTATCCGAAGAACTCAGATGAAGGTGAGAGTGTGAGAAGCTTCAGCCCCGACTTACCTTGGCCACTTCTTCTTGGAAAGCCACGAGGTTCAGATGGGAAATATTAACCAGGTCAGGCCCATATACCACCGTTATCATGCGATGCTCTAGGCGCCCAATGTTCCCCACATCCAGAAGCTCACGTAATTTGGGGTCCTGCATAATAAATATTGAAAAACTTAGGTTAACACTAAAGGTTTCAACATCACAGCATGACTTCAAATAAACTACAGTATGAATGACTTCCAAATAAAGTTGCCTTTTACTCTTAGAGAGCAGGGTATGGGTTGAAGTCCTCTACCCTGTGGTGGTCTAGAGAGGAAAAGCAAGTTGTCCAGTGGTGTGGAGAAAGAATTTTTGGCTCAAGACCTATGAATTTCAGTAAGTGTTCATCCTGTTTTACTCCTCTTTGGCTGTTTTTTCTGTCCGTCTGTCTGTCTGTCTGTCTTTTTCTTTTCTTTTTTTTTTTTCTCCTCTTTTTTTTTGCAGTACCATGGGTTGAACTTAGGACCTTGCACTTGCCAAGCAAGCCGTTATTCTACCGAGCTATCTCCCAGCCCCTTGGGCTGTATTTTTTCATGCTGTAAATTCTCCATTGATTTCTTCTGATCACCCCATGAATTACATAATGAAATGAAAAACTTCTCTTGTGTTCTTGCATGCATGGACATGTTATGACAAAGAAAATATTTCCTGTGGAATCTAAAAGCATTGCATCTACTTCAGTTTTTATCTTGAAAGTTCACCAGAGGCCCATGTTTAAAAAGACTTTGTCCTCACCTTGGCACTGGGTGGAGGGCAGTTTTTAAGAAATGGGCCTGATGTCAGGTCTTCCAGGCATTAATAGGTTCTTGAAGAAAAGGCTGGATTCTGGCCCTTTCTTTTCTTATTGCATTTTTGCTACCTGGCAGGCCATAGAGATGGATTTGCTATACCACACATACCTGCCATGACCTGGACACTCCACCACCAGGCAAACAGAGGCCCACAATTCATAAGTGCACCTCATCATAGACTGAAACCTCCAAAATGGTGTGCCCAAATAGAATTTTTCTCTTTTTAGGTATATGATCTCAAGTATTACAGTGAGGAAAGTTGACTCACAGTCTAGGGCTGGGTAGAAACATAGTCAGGGCTGCCAGTGTGGACCTTCTCCAACATTCAGAACAGACATGAAGAGATGGGGGTTGGGGCAACCGGAATGGCATTATCAGCCATGAGTACATTGACTTAGTGTCTACCTTCAGCATCTAGTGCAGTGGTTCTCAACCTTTCTAATGCCATGACCCTGTAATATGGTACCTCATGTTGTGCTGACCCCAAAACAAAAAAAAATTTGGTGGCTACTTCAAAATTTGCTATTTTTGAAGCTTATTTTGCTATAGTTATGATTCGGAATGGCTTTAGGTGACCCCTGTATTTTGGTTGTTCAACCCCCGCAGGGGTCTTGACCCACAGGTTGAGAACCGCTGGTCTAGTGGGACTTGGGTAGATGGAGCTTCTTTGGTTGTTTCAAACTCAGTTGCCTTCTTTGCAACCTAAAAAGTGAGAATCCCTTGGAGATATAGACTTTCTGGGAAAGGGAAGTTTCCAAACATTCAGAACTCAAAATAAAACCTAAAATAAGGATTAGTTAACTTGGCTGGTATTATTTTCCTCCCATAGGACAGGCCCTGAAGGACTTCTCAGTCCATGTAGAAAATCAGCATCAAATCAATCACTTAGCAAGTATGCTGCCAGCTTTTAAACAAGGAATACACTTGCATTCTTATTTATTTAGTCCAAAGCTGGGCCAACAGGACCTGGTTACTGAGGCTGGTTATTCTGACCTCCTTTCTGAGGTTTTTATACACATCATCATTGCAAAGAAAGAGTAGAATTTTTAAAAAGCCAAGAAAGAAAACAAACAAAGCCTTTCCAGTTGGGTTACTTTATTTGGAACCATTAATTCTCACTTCAGTTAACAAAACTCTCTCTTATGTGGAGCTGCATGAAGAGGAACATTGTCAGGTGAGTTATGAAGAGAGAAAACCCCACTTCAAAGCTTTACCCAACATGAGTGAAGCCTGAACTCCACAGGAAAGAGTTGACTAAGTTCACCAAGCTTCCTCAAAGATCAGCAGCTACCACCAAAGCCGCAATTTCATGACCCAGAAAAAAAAAGAAAACTGCAAAATTTTAGTTAAAAAAACAACAGTGGCACCCCAATTCCGCCAAAAAGAAAAACAAAACAAAACAAAACAAAAGCACACAACATTCTTATATTTCTAATGTTAATGAAAGATTAAAGAAGAACAGGCATTTTGCGGAGGATAAATAGACACAATAGCAGGTGTTCTATGAAACAATGAATTATATCAGCTTTTGAATACAACTGAGGTGGTGTTAGGGAGAAAGTACACTGACTAGACATGCTTAGAAGACAAAGCAGTCACGTGAGAACTTGTGATTAGAGGTGATATGTTTGAAATCAGCGATTACAGAACCTGGCAATATCTTTTTTTTTTTTTCCAGAATTTTATTTATTTATTTATTTATTTATTTCTTGTTTCAGAACTTTTTTTTTTAAAGAATTTTTAAATTGTATTTTATTTTTTTCTTATTTCAGAACTGTTGTTTGTTTGTTTATTTATTTTTATGACCGGCTCAGCCTGCCCTGAGGGCAGGGCTGGTGCAGCATGTGGTGCAGGGGATCGAACCTCGGTCCCTGAAGCCACCCAAGCTTTCCTAAGCAGGTGCTTTAGACCACTGAGCCATCCTGCCAGGCCCATGGCAATATCTTTTGTACTTATATAACATCGAAAGAGAAACATCTTGGAATGAACTTGCCCTATGTTTTTGATATTTTTCCTTTCAGTGAGGGCCACAGTACTTACCCTCTGGGATTTTCTATCCATTTCTACTCATTTACTAATTTCATGCCCATTGCAAATGCTTGTGCTCACTTATTAAGTAGCTCATTGGCTAAAGAGTTCCACATCTCAGAACTGCAGGGCGGGGGTGTGATGATCACAGGTTGTTATGGTTTGTGTCTAGTTGTCCCCCCAAAGCCTCATGGAGTCATTGAGCGGGGACTTCTAGAGTTTGAGACTTGATCCATGATCCCTGGGATTATGGATTTTAGTACTGATGGGATTATGGGTGGAAGTACGTCTGGGATTATGGGTGTAGCCTAGGGCGGGAGCTAAGGCAGAGAGCCTGAATGTAATATAAAGAGAGACAGAGAGACAGACTGGAGCTCTAGCTGTTGCTGCTGCTCTGCTGCGCTGATTGACTGGCTGCCTCTGCTACCATTTTGCTGCTGTCCATGAACTGGACCCTCTCCACCCTGCTCCACTCAGCCTTGGGCTAGCCGAATATGGACTGAAACCTCTACGAACTGTGAGCTAAATAAACCTTTCCTTCCTTCATTTTGAGTGTCAGGTATTTGTCCCAGCAATGAGCAAAAAGTAACTAATACACAGGTTCACCTGAATTATATTAAGATGAAGGAACCATTGGGAAGTGGAGACCATCAGAGGAGGTTGCCCAGAGTAGGAAGTAATTCTGAAAAGAGCTTTTGGAACTCCATCTGCCCTAACAATGTTACTGTTAGGCACAATCAACAAGAATTTATAAGCAGGATAAGCAACTTTTGGGAGAATATCAAATTTTCCCATTAATGGTTGTTTATGTAAATTTAAGAAAAACAACTCTTGGTCTTCATGCAATTCAAAACTTGAACTATTTTGAGGTAATATCTGGGACTAGGTAGGCAAAGCAAGCTTGTTAACAGATGATTGATTGGATGTTAGAATAGATATTTAAGGATTTACTATATACATTTTTACATCTGAGATGATTAAAATTTGCAACTTAAAGTTGTAAAAAGATTTATTTATTTATTTATTTTTGGTGGAACTGGGGATCAAACTCAGGACCTTGCACTTGCCAGGCAGGGACTTGTGCCCCTATCTATCTCCCGGGCCCTGTAAAAGAATTTTTGCGGGAAGTAGGGCACCGTGCTGGGAAGTATAGGGAGTGGCCATGGCTCTACGGGGCAGAAAGATCTACAGGCTGTGCAAGGAACTAAAAAGAAAGCTGTTCAAGCGCCAGCGGGTGTTGGGCTGGGCGTGGTGAGCGCGGTGCACGGTGGTCGCCGCGGTGGTAGACGCCGGGCTGACCATACCGCACCATCTACTGAAGCGCACACCCAGCCCCCAGGCCAGCATCGCGCTGTCCGGGAAGAAATGACAGAAGCCCTTGCAGTAGATCCGGCTGGCCCAGAAGGAGAAGGCAGCCATGGAAGTGAAAGCCCTCTCAAAGCCAGCCAGGACTAGTGAGACAGAGCCTAGGCAACAGAAGATGAAGGCTTCCCAGGATGCTGACAAGGAGGACCTAGAGGATGAGAGCTGAATTTTTCACTCCTACTACAGACCATGTTCACCTGCAGCAGAAGGTTGGGTGCTTGTTTCAGAGGACTTTGGAGAGACAATTCATTTTCTCCTCCACTCTCCTAGATTCTGTCTCCATAACGTTGATGTACGTTACTTCTCAGAGGGGTGTGGTGGAAGAGGGCACAGAAGCAAGGTTGCACAGGGACCTCTGGAGCAGATGAAGCCACGTGTAATAAAGCCTAAGAGCTACGTTATGGTTTGTACATTTGTCATCCCAGCGCTTGGGACGCTGAGGCAGGACAATTGCCTTGAATTCAAGATTGGCCTCAACTCTCTAGGGAGGCTCTGTTGAATGAATAAATGAGATAAGCCCCACAAGAGCTGTGATCCCTATATGTGTATGTGTGCTTAAATGCCAAAGTGGGTAGATATGAAGGGAGTCTGAGGGTGAGTGGAGAATCTAGACCCACAGAGCCTGTTTAGCAGAGGCAAGGAGCCAGCCTTCCTGGTCTTGCCAGTGAGTGACTCTTTAGGCTTCCTTTTTTTTTTTCTTTTGTACTTTAGGGAAGAGTCGACAGGGGTGTTCAGGGTCTCACTACTAGATCAGACTTAGTGTTTACAGCCTCCCAAGAGCTGGGATTACAGGCATGCCCCACCACTCCCAGTCTCAGTTGCCTTCTCAGTGTGCCCCAGGGTGGGATCCAACCCTGGCTCTTCCACTTGCCCTGCTCTTTAACCCAAAGAGCTTTTTTTTTTTTTTTTTTTTTCAGTCTTGTTGAGACAGGGTCTTGCTATGAAGTTCAGACTGGCCTTAAACTCATTTTCGTAGCCCAGGCTGGCCTCGAACTTGCACTGATCCTCCTACCTCAGCCTCCCAAGTGCTGCAATTACAGGCATGTGCCACCACGCCCACTTCTCTGAGCTACTTGGCTGGTTCAGCCTGCCCTGAGAGCGAGGCTGGTATAGCATGTGGTGCCAAGGATCGAAATGCAGTCCCTTGCACCTGCCTCAGCTTGCCTAAGTAGGCATTTTAGCTTCCGGAGCTGTCTCGCCGGCCCTTAAATTTCCATTTCTGACAAAAGTAGAGATTATTATAGGGAAGCAGAGG
The DNA here is from genome assembly GCA_004027025.1 of Myocastor coypus. NCBI lineage: Eukaryota > Metazoa > Chordata > Mammalia > Rodentia > Myocastoridae > Myocastor > Myocastor coypus. Next base: position 7,115 of record PVJA010050534.1, on the reverse strand, counting down.
ACAAAAGTGTTGTGGTACAATCCCGTCCTGTCAAATAAAGGAAAAATCTGGGCATGCTGGGTGAGGCAGCTGAGCCTGGAATCCCAGCCTGGGAGGCTGAGGCAGGAAGATTATTTCAAGTTTTGGACTAGCCTGGGCTACAAGGTGACCTCATGGTCAGCCTGAACTACGTAATGAGACCCTGTCTTAAAAAAAGAAATAAACCAGTGTTGTGCTACCCCTGTGTGGCCAGGAGGGACAAGTTATCTTATCTTGCCTTTGCTTACTTCGCTGCACTATATTTTTAATAAAATGAGGATCAAACTTTTTTTTTTTCCTGGTAGCATCCAGAACCTCAAGCATACTAAGCAAGTGCCCTACCATTGAGCTAGACCATGGTCCCTGTACTTCCCCATTAACTTTCAGAACTTCTTGAGTTGAGCATGGTAATGAAGCAGGAGGATCACCATAAGTTTGAGGACAGCCTGAGCCGCAGACTCTTATCTGAAAATAAATAAACCAAGGCCTGTAAAAATTTGAATTTTATTATTTTATTTATTTATTTATTTATTTATTTATTTATTTATTTATTTTGTCTTTTTGAGACAGGGTCTTGCTGTGCAGTTGAGGCTGGCCTTGAGCTCACTTTTGTAGCCCAGGCTGGTCTCAAACTCGCACCAATCCTCCTGCCTCAGCTTCCCGAGTGCTGGGATTACAGGCATGCTCCACCATGCCCGGCTAAAAATTTGAATTTTAGTCTAAAATGCAAAGCATAATTTTGTTTCATGATTCTGGGGATTGAGCCCAGGGCCTTCATACTGAGCTCTATCTTTAGCTCTTTTTAAAAATAGTTCTTTTGTGTGTGAGGCAGGGTCTCACTGTGTAGCTCAGCATGACTTAAATTCAGCAGTCTTTCCTCAGCCTCTCAAGAGCTGATATTATACTCAAGCCACCACATCCTGCTCCTCCCCTTTTCCAATTTAAAATTTCTAAGCAGAGTCTTGCAGTGTCTTTCTGGTTTTTCCCTCCCACTTCCGATTAGGCTTCCACACTGACAACTTATTTGTGAGCTGCTCTCTGCCACCAGCACTGCTCTCTTCATGGCCTGCTTGCCTCCCAGCCACCCCAAGGCAGGTAGGACTCATCATTTGCCCTGTAGCACACATGTGGAGACAAGATCCTGAAAAGCTTATCCATGTACACAAGCTAGGAAATGGTAGGCTCAGTTCTACAAATTCCTCCATAAACTGCTTGCGGTCAAGTTCCTTCAAAGCAGAGTTTATGCGTCCAGTGTCAGTCTGTCTTTACGGTAGATCATCTCTAGTGCCCCACACAGCCTATGTGTGAGATCAGATCAAAGTTGGGGGGCCCGGGGAAATAGCTCAGTAGAATAAGCACTTGCCTGGCAAGTGCAAGGACTTGAGTTCAATCCCTGGTCCCTGCAAAAGAAAAAGTGATAGCACTCAACTATAATCCCAGCATTGGGGAGGTTCAGACATGAGGATTGCTGTGAGTTCAAGGTCAACCTAGGACAACATAGTAAGATCCTGTCTTAAATGCTCACTTTGGCAGCACATATAATAAAAAAAGAAACAAAAAACACAGATGTGTTGAGTGTGGCGGCACACATCTTTAATTCTTGTGCTAAGGAGGTTGAGGCCCAAGGATCATCTTGAAGGGTAGCCTAGAAGACAACAGAGAGATCCCATAAAAATAGATACAAATAAATGAAAGCATATTTGATACCAAAAAAAAAAAAAGAAAGTAAGAAAGAATTTTTGAGCATTAGCTGAAGCAACGGAGTTATTCCAGAGGAACGTTTCCTTAGAAGAACCCACATTTTAAAATCTTTGGTAAGCAGAGTAATAATTACACTACTAAATAAGCAAGTTCTTTACTAATGTTTGCTTTTGGCTCTGCAGCACAGGATTTTTTTTTTTCTTGTTTCAGAACTTTTGCTTGTTTATCTATTTATTTTTATGGCCAGCTCAGCCTGCCCTGAGGGCAGGGCTGGCACAGCATGTGGTGCCGGGAATCGAACCTCGGTCCCTGCAGCCTCCTAAGCTTTCCTAAGCAGGTGTCTTAGACCACTGAGCCATCCTGCCGGGCCCCTACAGCACAGGAATTTAAACTATATTTTACTTTCTTTTCCTCTAGTGGTCATTTAATGTTTAATTTGTACTTCTTCATCTCTTTCATTTTTATCAACAACAAACTCAGTTACATTAGACTTCTCCTTTGAGGAAAGACTTTGCTTCTCTTTCTATTTGTACTAACACTTCACATTTTGAAGGTGACTCATCTTTGGGCACATCGATAAGTGACAGGCATAATGAGAAAGCTACCCCACTTTTAAAGTAGTACATGTGATTCAGACAAAGGGAATTCTCCAGAAAGATAAGGTGTAAAGGTGGTGAGTTTTTGGAGAACCTTACTAACGGGAAGAGTTGAAAAAATACAGATGTCTAGAAACCCATTATTTCTGGAGTACAGAACCCTCAGGTCTAAGAAAATAAGTAGGCATATTCCAGGAAAGCAAACATGTATGCATATAGGCACATTTAGATACATATACTCATAAAAGCTCATCAATAATTTACCTGTAAATTTCCCTGTCCCAAAACCTACTGTGCCAAACACATCTTATCTGTACCATTCTCAGGGACTGAACGTTTTGGTTAATTCCCTAGAGAAGCAGTTTACCCAGATTGCTAGCAGATTCAAACAGTTTTGTCTGCCTTTGCAATTGATATAAATGTTGTGAAATTTCCAGAAGCAAAACAAGCTATCTGCAGTATTATGTAAAATATTCCATTTTTTCGAAAGAATACATAGCTCAGGAAAAAAGGGAGAAGTAAGGTGACTTGCTTTTCCTTTCTTTCCCCCCTAAGCTGTCAATCATAGCTTGCTTTTGGCAAAGAAGATTCTAGATGTGTCTCTGCAATTGGAATTAATCACACCAACTAAGAATGCTGGCAGTTAGAATTTACCCCCACTTTTTTATTTTTAACTTTTTTTTCTTGTTTCATAACTTTTGTTTGTTTGTTTATTTATTTTTTATGGTCGGCTCAGCCTGCCCTGAGGGCAGGGCTGGCACAGCATGTGGTGCCAGGGATTGAACCTCGGTCCTTGAAGCTGCCCTAGCTTTCCTAAGCAGGCGCTTTAGACCACTGAGCCATCCTGCCAGGCCCTTTAACTTCACTTTTTTTTGTTTTGTTTTGTTTTTTGTTTTCTTGAGACAGGGTCTCACTATGCAGTTCAGGCTGGCCTTGAGCTCACTTTTGTAGCCCAGTCTGGTCTCGAACTCGCACCAATCCTCCTGCCTCAGCCTCCCAAGTGCTGGGATTACAGGCGTGGGCCACATCGCCTGGCTCTTTAACTCCACTTTTGAAGGTTAGTCATAGATCATTTCTTTTCCCATTAAGGTTAAAAATTAAGAAAAAGTTTTTTAAGAGTTACCAAATACAGATTAAAGGGGCCTGGCAGGATGGCTCAGTGGTCTAAAGCGCCTGCTTGGGAAAGCTTGGGCGGCTTCAGGGACCCAGATTCGATCCTCGGCACCACATTCTACGCCAGCCCTGCCCTCAGGGCAGGCTGAGCTGGCCATAAAAATAAATAAATAAACAAACAAAAGTTCTGAAACAAGAAAAAAAAATAATATAAAAAATTCTTTTTTTTTTTTAAAAAAAAAAAGAAAAAATGTGTGAGTCAAAGTTCACCTAACCTCATCTAAACTTACCTAAGTCCATAGTTATAAAATGAAAGACAGGGGATGAGAAGATAGCTCCGTGGCACAAGTGCCTGCCTGGCAAGTACAAAGTTGTGAGTTTGAACCCTGGTCCCGCAAAAAAGAAAAAAAAAGAAAAAAGAAAGAGAACATGTTGGTATAAACTGAATAATTTATCTTACAGGACACAGACTATTTTACTATATATAATTTTATATTTGCTACCTTGAAACCCTTCAGGGTGCATATTTATGTGTGCATTTATACTTTTAAAATTTTTCTTAGGGCATGTGCGTGGTAAATAATGTTTACATTCCTTCTGAGGCATTGTGCATGCATATCACACCTAAACTTGCTTTTCTGCATCTCCTTTCCCATTCCCTTCCTCTCTCTTTCAGCCATTGCTTGGTTCCCTTCCTTTTTAAAAAATAGCTATTATCAAGAAATAAAATAATAACTCACACTGCAGATACTTTAAAGAAAAAGGAACCTTGTTATCTTATTGACAGGAATGTAAACTAGTAAAACCGCTATAGTAATCAGTGTGGAGATTCCTCCAAAAATGAAACTAGTAATTCCCTTAGACCCTGATATTTCTGATCTAGATTTCTTCCCAAAAGAGCTGAATACCATCATATTACAGTGATCAAGGCATGCCTGTATTCATAGAAGCACTTTATTCACAGCTGAATTTTCTTTTTTTTCAGAACTGGGTTCAAACTCACGACCTTGCACTTGTGCCTGGGAGCTATCTCCCCAGCCCCTCACTAAATTTTGGAAGTGATTTGTATATCTATCAACAGGTAGATGGATAATGTGGTATTTTGTTAAAGAATTTTTTATTTTTTTCTTGTTTCAGAACTTTTGTTTGTTTATTTATTTACTTTTATGGCCGGCTCATGGTGCAGCATGTGGTGCTGGGGATCAAACCCCGGTCCCTGCAGCCGCCCAAGCTTTCCTAAACAGGCACTTTAGTCCACTGAGCCATCCTGCCGGGCCTAATAATGTGGTATTTATCCACAGTGGAATACTGCTCTTGCATAAAGTGAAATAATCTTGAGTCATAGGAAAATGGATGCATCTTGAGAGCATAATGTTAAGTGAAATGCATTTATGATTAAATGTTCTGTTCTGCGTATATTATTTGACTGTAACTTTTTTTTTTTTGCGGGTCTGGGGTTCACACTCATGACCTTGCACTTGCCAGGCAGGCACTTGTGCCACGGAGCTGTCTCCCCAGCCCCATCGACTGTATCCTAAACACATGTATTGAATATGCATAGTAGAGTATGTCCTCTACTTACTTTTCCACAGGAAGAGTGGCATTTAAAGAGTGCTAATACAATGTTTTGCTTTCCAGCTCCTCCATTCACCAGGTGGAGAAAATTAGGCAACATGCTTTCTCGGATCTTTATTTTGGTTTCCACACAAGGTGGTGAAAATAATAATGTTTACCTTATTAGTACATTATTGTGGTGAGCAAAATTAAACCTGTGGCTGGGCGTGGTGGTTCATGCCCAGAATCCCAGTGCCCAGAAGGTTGAGATAGGAAAATCCATGCAAGTTCATTGTCAGCCTGAGGTACACAGTGAATTTAAGGCAATCCTGAACTGCATAGCAAAACTCTGGAAAAAAAGAAAAATTAAACTTGGGCCTTGTAATGTGCCATATATCTATTAAAAATTAATATACTTTTGTGGTGACTGGCATGATTCCTTATTTTTAGTATATCATGAAAAAGAGCAAAATAAATAGTACTTGTTACTTAATTTTTTCTTCTTAAAATTATACAAATTTATAGGAGTTATAAGGAGAGATTATCCTATCAAATCACTACAAATAATTAAAGGATTTTGATGTAAACAGATAATTTACGCATCAGTGCCCAAGTTCAGTTATATGTATTTGATAAATTCTCTTTAGCCACTTCAAGATTATGTGTTGATTTCCAGATTTATTTCATTTTATTTGCATCTGTCTTCTATTCTTTTATATACCCGAGTTAGCTATATTCCATTAAACATAAAGATCAATAATGTATTAGAAGTTCAGAACTTCAAGATTATAAAAAGTTCTTCACAGTTGAAAGTCCTGAGGTTTGATGTCTATATTTAGAAGGAATAGCTAGTAGCATCTAAATAAGACTTGTTTTAAATATGCTATTTAATGTGTATATTTCTCTTTGAAAGTGAGAAAATATCCTCTAAAATCACTTGGTTTTGATCTACCATAACACATTACACATAAAGACCAAAGTTGTCATCTTTAAGATCTCACTCTGAGTGAGAAAAAAATTAATCTTTATTTATTTTTTTTAATTTTTTTATTGTACTTATTTATTTATTTTTCTTGTTTCAGAACCTTTGTTTGTTATTCACTCATTTTTATGGCTGGATCAGCTCGCCCCGAGGGCAGGGCTGGGGCAGCATGTAGGGCCGGGGATCGAACCGTGGTCTCTGTGGCCACCTAAGCTTTCCTAAGCAGGTGCCTTAGACCACCGAGCCATACTGCCGGCCCAAAAATTAATCTTGATACTGCTGTATTGTGTATATTCAGTAAGATTAGGCAGCTTAATGAGGTTATTATGCTGTAAAGCTATCTCTAGATTTGTTAGTACAATTTTATTTATTTACTTTACATTTGTTTTGAGACAGGATCTCACTAGGTAATACGGGCAGACACTGAACTTGCTTATGTGATCCTCTTAACTAAAAAGGATTACAGGTGTGCCTCACCACACTGGAAAACTGGGGACAGAGCAGGCACAGCATGCAGGATGAAGGATCAAACCTTGGTCACTGCACTTGCCTAAATGGGTGTTTAGTCTGCTGAGCTATCTTCTTGGCCTTTCCCTTATTCTAGGTACATTAAGCGTATTGGAAATTAGAAAGACAAGCACTTCTAACAAAATGACACTTACCATGATATGTAACATCCATGTTTTATATGAAGAAACCTGATACCATTACACTGTCGAAGACTAACTGAAATTATTCTACTTTGTCATTTTTCAAATTAACTTATTTCTAGATGGTTAAATTATGGCAAACACCATCTCAAGTATAGCAAGGTTATGATGTGGAGCTAGGAGAATCTGTATGCTGTTTGTTTTTTCTTTCATGATTCCTACTGGTTTCATCAAGATGGTGTTGCTGGAGAGTGAGCAGTTCCTGATCAAGCTGACCAAGCTCTTCCAAAAATGCCAGATGTTGGGCCGCCTGTTTATCACCCTGAAAAAATATAATGGTCAAACTAGACCTATCCCAAAGAAGGGATCTGAGGGGGCTGGGGAAATAGCTCTGTTGCACAAGTGCCTGCCTGGCAAGTACAAGGTTGTGAGTTTAAACCCCAGTCCCACAAACTAAAAAAAAAAAAAAAAAAAAAAAAAAAAAAAAAAAAAAAAAAAAAA
>PVJA010050533.1:2500-13235 GCA_004027025.1 Myocastor coypus | reverse complement strand
TTTTTTTGAGACAGGGTCTCGCTATGCAGTTGAGGCTGGTCCTGAGCTCACTTTTGTAGCCCAGGCTGGTCTCGAACTCGCACCAATCCTCCTGCCTCAGCCTCCCGAGTGCTGGGATTACAGGCGTGAGCCACCACGCCCGGCCAAAAAAAAAAAATTCTTTAAAAAAATAAAATAAAATAGGGGCCCGGTGGGATGGCTCAGTGGTTTAAAGCGCCTGCTTGGGAAGGCTTGGGCGGCTTCAGGGACCAGGGTTCGATCCCCGGCACCACATGCTGCGCCAGCCCTGCCCTTGGGGCGGGCTGAGCCAGCCATAAGAATGAGTGAATAAACAAATAAAGGTTCTGAAACAAGAAAATAAATAAAGAAATTTAAAAAAATAAATAAATAAATAAAATAAAATAAATTGAAAAAGAAAAAAAAAGAAAGAAAGAAAAGAAAATTTGTTTTGCTCATAAAGAAAAAATAGAATCAGGTGTGGTTAGGGCTGGTGAGATGGCTCAGTGGTCTGAAGTGCCTGCTTAAGCAGGCTTAGACAACTACAGGGACTGTAGTTCAATTCCCAGCACCACATTGCTACGCCAGCCCACCCCCAGGGCAAGCTGAGCCACCATTTAAAAAAAAAAAGTCAGGTGTGGTGACACATACCTGTAATCCCCACATTTGGGGAGGCTGAGACAGGAGGATCGCCATGCATTTGAGGCCAGCTGGGGCTACATAGTGAGTTCAAGATCGCCTGAATTGTAATTTAGTTAGACTCAAAAACAAACTAACAATAAATAAATTAGCTGTCATTCCATTAAAGAGTGTGCTAAAGACTCTTCAAATTTCCAAGTCCTACATCACTTTTTCTGAGCTCTAAGATGGAAATGATTCTCAATAAGCTTGCTGTATTTTTACTTTTCAAGATTTTGTTTATGTAGGGGCCGGGAGATAGCTCCATGGCACAAGTGCCTGCCTGGAAAGTGCAAGGTAATGAGTTCAAACCCCAGTCCTAAAAAAAAAAAGATGATTTTGTTTATGTAAAGATAGTCAGAAAGGGGCAGGCTGAGCCAGCCATAAAAATAAATAAATAAACAAACAAAAGTTCTGAAGCAAGAAAATAAAATAAAATAATTCTTCAAAAAAAAAAAACGCTGGGCGTGGTGGCTCACGCCTGTAATCCCAGCACTTGGGAGGCTTAGGCAGGAGGACTGGTGCAAGTTCGAGACCAGCCTGGGCTACAGAAGTGAGCTCAAGGCCAGCCTGAACTGCATTGTGAGACCCTACCTCAAAAAGACAAAAAAAAAAAAAAGGCAAGAAAGAAAGCCAAATTTATAAGTATGCAACAGGAGGACAACTTAAGTATTAATAATAAAATGATTTGGGTTTTTCCAAAATAAAACAACTTTTTTATTTTTTTTAAAGAATTTTTAATTTAATTTAATTTTATTGTTTCAGAACTTTTGTTTATTTATTTATTTTTATGGCTGGCTCAGCCCACCCCGAGGGCAGGGCTGGCGCAGCATGTGGTGCCGGGGATCGAACTGTGATCCTTTCCGCCGCCTAAGCTTTCCTAAGCAGATGCTTTAGACCACTGAGCCATCCTGCAGGGCCACTAATGTGCCTCTTCTGTTTGAATAGTTATTGAATGTTAGGTCTCAGCTTTGTGATTTTTATAGCTTACATGATGTCTTAGTTACTTTTCTCTCTTTGCTGGGACAAATACCCGACACTCAAAATGAAGGAAGGAAAGATTTATTAGCTCACAGTTACTGGATGTTTCAGTCCATATTGGGCTGGCCCAAGGCTAAGTGGAACAGGGCAGAGAGCATCCAGTTCATGGCGGCGGAACAGCAACAATTGCGACAGAGGCAGCCAACCAATCAGGGCAGCAGAGCAATAGCGCAAGTCTATCTCTCTAGGCTCGGGGGCCCGGCAGCATGGCTCAGTGGTCTAAAGCGCCTGCTTAGGAAAGCCTGGGTGGCTGCAGGGACCACAGTTCGATCCCCGGCACCACATACTGTGCCAGCCCTGCCCTGAGGGGAGGCTGAGCCGGCCATAAAAATAAATAAAACAAACAAAAGTTCTAAAAAAAATAAAAAATAAGAGGAGCCGGGCGTGGTGGCTCACGCCTGTAATCCCAGCACTCGGGAGGCTGAGGCAGGAGGATTGGTGCGAGTTCGAGACCAGCCTGGGCTACAAAAGTGAGCTCAGGACCAGCCTCAACTGCATAGCGAGACCCTGTCTCAAAAAGACAAAAAAAAAATAAAAAATAAAAAATAAGAAAAAAAATAAACAGTGCCTTTTTGGATGTAGCAGGTATGCTATTTCTTGAGACAGGGTCTCACTGTGTGGCTCAGGCTGGCTTGATCTTACTATGTAGCCCCAAGCTGCCATTGAACTGACAGTCTTCCTGCCTTAGCCTCCCAAGTGCTGTGAGTATAGACATGTACCACCACGTTCAGCCTTGTGGCAGAGTGTTGGGTTTTGCAGAGACTTGGGTGAACCTCGTATTAGACTATGTTAAGTATGTGGAGGAGGCTCATGCCAGACATGGTGGCAAATCCCAGCCTGCCTAATGGCAAGTTCAAGGCCAGTTTTAACTACATAGCAAGACCCTGTCTCTAAAATTAAAAGGGCACATGCTGTAATCCCAGCACTCAGAAGGCTGAGGCAGAAGGATCATTGTACATTTAAGGCTAGCCTGGATTACAAAGTGAGTTCAAGGCCAACCTGAGCCTCATTGTAAACCCTGTCTCGAAAAAATGAAAATCTTTGTAATGAAATTAAAGGGAAGCCAGGCATGGTGGTGCATGCCTGTAATCCCAGCACTTGGGAGGCTGAGGCAGGAGGATCACTGTGAGTTCGAGAGCAGCCTGGACTATAAAAGTGAGCTCAGGACCAGCCTGAACTGCATAGCAAGACTCTGTCTCAAAAAGACAAAAAAAAAAAAAAAGAAAGAAAGAAAGAAATTAAAGGGGCGGGGCACAGCAGGATGGCTCAGTGGTCTAAAGCACCTCCTTAGGAAAGCTTAGGTGGCTTCAGGGACCGAGGTTCAATCCCCAGCACCACATGCTGCACCAGTCCTGCCCTCAGGGCAGGCTGAGCCAGCCATAAAAATCAATAAATAAACAAAAAAAAGTTCTGAAACAAGAAGAAAAAAAAAAAAATTAAAGGGGCTTGGGGGCTGGGAAGATAGCTCCATGGCACAAGTGCCTGACTGGCAAGTGCAAGGTTGTGAGATTGAACCCTCGTCCCGGAAGGAAGGAAGGAAGGAAGGAAGGAAAGAAGGAAGGAAGGAAGGAAGGAAAGAAGGAAAGAAAGAAAAAGAAAGGAAGGAAGGAAGGAAGGAAAAGAGAAATTAAATGAGCTGCATCCAGGGAGATAGCTCAGAAGTGTAAGCCCCTGCCTGGCAAGCACAAGGTGCTGAGTTCAATCATCAGTACCCAAAAAAGAAAAGAAAAGGAATTAAAGGGGCTTCATAGTACTTCTCAAGAAATATGGAAAGGACTGAATTTTAGATCTTCTGATAATGTGCAGAGGAGCCAATGACAAGTATTTTTTATGGTCTTGAGTGTTTTAAATAGAATTGGCAGGGCCAGCAAGATGGTTCAGCAGTCTAAAGCGCCTGCTTAGGAAAGCTTAGCCAACCACAGGGACCACAGTTCAGTCCCATGTGCTGTGCCAGCCCCACCCCCAGGGCAGCCTGAGCTGGCAATACTACATACATACATACATACATACATACATATATACATACATACATACATACATACATAGAACTGACAGGGCAGGCCACAACCGAAGCACTGGGCCCTCCAGCACAGACCCCTGCACGCTTCCCTAGCTAGGGCCCAAAAGCCGGCAAGGGAAAGCATGAGCGCCTGTGGAAGCAGGGCAGGTGTGTTGGGGAATGCTGTTAATAAGTGCTAGAGGGGCCTGGCAGGATGGCTCAGTGGTCTAAAGCGCGCCTGCTTGGGAAGGCTTGGGCGGCTTCAGGGACTGTGGTTTGATCCCCGGCAGCACATGCTGCGCCGGCCCTGCCCTCAGAGCGGGCTGAGCCGGCCATAAAAATGAGTGGATAAACAAATGGGGGTTCTGAAACAAGAAAATAAATAAATAAATAAATAAATAAATAAATAAAAATTCTGATTCCCCCCCCCCTTTTATTTTTAATTTTATTTTAAGGTGAAAGACTTGGTTGCCAGGATACATGGAAAATGGCAGGAAATAATCCAGAACTGTCGGCCTACTCAGGTATCATTTTATTAAAGTTTTCTTTATTCTTAATAGTTTTCCTAAATAAATAATATTCTTCATACTGTTGAGAACAAAGAATAAAGTATTTGATCTAATTAATATGAAGATAGGGCCCAGCGGGATGGCTCAGTGGTCTAAAGCGCCTGCTTGGGAGAGCTTGGGCGGCTTCAGGGACCGCGGTTCGATCCCCGGCACCACATGCTGTGCCAGCCCTGCCCTCGGGGCGGGCTGAGCCTGCCATAAAAATGAGTGAATAAACAAACAAAGGTTCTGAAACAAGAAAAAATAAATAAATAAAATAAATTAAAAAAAAATATGAAGATAAACTGAAGACATCAATATAATATATGGTTGTCTATATATTTTTTGTTAGCTTTAGTTCAGGGGAATAAGTGCTTGCCTGGCAAGCATAAGGTCCTGAGTTTGATCCCTGGTACCACCAAAAAACAAAACAAAATAGAGTATCCATAACTCTTGGCCAGAGAGTATGGTCATTTATCAGACTGGATTTCCTTATAAACATCAATTATCGTTTTAAAATTAGTTTTCTATAGTAGTGGTAGTGGTAGCAAATGGGCTCTTCCCCACGCCCCTTCAGAAGTGCTTAACCAGGTTGCCTCTAGGCAGGACAACCTTTGGAAAGGCTGTAGCAATACCTTCCTCGGGTTACAGCCCACTTTTTCTGGGTCAAAATGTGGAACTCAGAAGGAATTGCTGCCGGGCGTGGTGGTGCACACCTATAATCCCAGCACTCGGGAGGCTGAGGCAGGAGGATTGATGTGAGTTCGAGACCAGCCTGGGCTACAAAAGTGAGCTCAAGGCCAGCCTGAACTGCATAGCGAGACCCTGTTTCAAAAAGACAAAAAAAAAAAAAAAAGAAGGAATTGCTGGGGGCATTAGGCGACGCCATCTGTCCAAGAGCAGCATGAGGCTCCAGAGAGAGGGCCCCTGCAGCCAAAGTGCAGACGAGGCCAGAGCCAGTGCAGTGGGCTGGAAGTGGGTAAGTTGGAGCCAGAATAGAGCTGTGTGAGTTGGCACCCGCACCAGCCAACCAGGGTGCCAGGAAGAGTGGGACTGTCTCTTCTTTTCTTTGAGTGCAGGCAGGATTTGGTTTCATTTTTAACTCCGTAGAAGGCCTTTTTCCTGCAGTCAGGGACTGGGTTTTTTTTTTTTTTTTTTTGTTTGTTTGTTTGTTTGTTTGTTTTTTGGTGGGACTGAGATTCAAACTCACGACCTTGCACTTGCCAGGCAGGCACTTGTGCCACGGAGCTATCTCCCCAGCCCCGGGACTGGGTTTTGACTAATTCCCATCTCTCACTTCCTGTGTGTGCACTCTGTACTCTTGAGCAGAGGTGCAGCAGACAAAAAGGGCGGGTGCCCCTTAGAGACCATTCAGCTCGGCACCCCTCACAGGGCTCACAGGGACCTGGGTGTGACTTAGCTAAGGAGGGTGCGAGACATCAGCCAATACCGTAAGCCTAAGCAAGCGCTTTAGACTGCTGAGCTCTCTGGCCCTCTAGAATTTTTAAGAAGAACGAGGGATGGTAGTTTGGTGCAAAAGTTCTTCATTTAACTCTCCAGACTGGAGAATTAAAAATACTTGAGTCAAGGTGGTGGTGCCTACCTGTGTTGCCAGGCCAAGAAAGGACAAGGCCGCTCTGGGCAGGTTGGCAAAACACTCTTAGGACGACAAGGGCTGGGGCCGGGATACCCATAATTCTAGTCAGGAGGAAGCCTGCAAATTCCAGCCTGGGTTAGTGAGTTGTCAGCCTGAACTGCAGAGCACGACCCTTTCTCGAAAAACAGACTTGTGGGGCTGGGAAGATAGCTCGGAGGCACAAGTGCCTGCTGGGCAAGTGCAAGGTCGTGAGTTCGAACCCTGGTCCCACCAAAAAAAAAAAAAAAGAAAAGAAAAACAGACTTGTTATGTGGCTGGGAATATAGTTTACTGGTTCATTGAGCCCTCGGGGATCAATCCCTAGTACCCCAAGAAAAGTTTTGCTTTCATTATCAAAGCCCCATTGCCTGGTGATTAGTAGTTTTATAAGGATTAATTCATAATCTGATTAAATTTCCTTTTTTTTTCCCCTTCATTTTTCTAGGGGCAACTTCATGACTTCTGGGTACCAGATTCTTAACAAGAATTACAGCACCAAAAATGCAAACCTAGAGAAATTCACTAAGAACCTTTCCAAGAGGAATAGAGCATATTGCTATGGAGTCCAGTGAATGTTAAGAAAATACACTGCAGATATGCCTCTTGGAAATTGAGTGTGAGGCTGGTAATGAAGAAGTAGCGTACCCGTTAAGGCAGCTAACCTTGTCCAAGAGCAGAGCCTGCAAAAGGAGGGGAAGGATAGAAGCAACTAGCAGTACATGGTTGAGCTGCCTGTACTCTTTTCTTGTTAAATTGTAAGCCAGTTATCTTTCTTAGATATTATTTGTGGGGCCTGGATGATCACAGGAAGCATAGAAGAAAAGTTTGGGCCAGCTTGCAGAGTTGGACATTAAAAACCAAGGTTCAATTGGGTTTAATTTCTTTTGGTTATTTTAGGGTGCAAAGGGAAAGCTTATCATAATTTATCAGTAAAAGCATAGGTCTCTCTCCTGTAAATCCTATACACCACAAGTCCTGCAGTTTCTTTCACTATTTAAGGTTATAAATCCATTAGTTTTTAAATGCCAGGCATAGTGGTTGCACACCTGTAATCCCAGCTCTTGGGAGGCTCAGGCAAGAGGATTACCACAAGTTTGAGACTGACTTGGGCTATACAGTGAATTCAAGGCCAGCCTCAACTGTGTAGCATGACCCCATTTAAAAAATATATATATAAATAATTATGAAACAAGTTTGGTATATTTTTAGATTCTCCCTAAGAGAAAGAGTGAGCTATAAGGTAGGACTCTGTTTTCAAAATGCCAGAACATTGATTTGTAGTTTGTTTTGAATTGCTTTTAAATGTTTCTATCTTTTTGACATACTGGTTAAAATCTTAGAATTCTAGCCCATAGTAACAATATTACAAAGTCTCCAATATAAAGCATAAAGATCAGGAAGTGTTTTTCCAAACATGATGTTTCCTCTTGGGAGACTCGGGTTGTGTTTATTCTTTGGGATGCTGAGGGGCGTCCACACATGCATGCATACCCATGCATGCAAAAAGTTGTTGCACTTGAAACTAGAGCTGCTCTGAACTCTTACTAAACACTGGAAAGCCACCCTCAGGAGGCGGCAAAGGCCTGGTAGCAGTCTGCACACTGCTTTTGGCCCAGAGGCCCATGAAGTCCTTGCCTGTGACAGACCCTCCTAACCAGCTGGAGGACTCTGGGTGACTGAGTGTCCCTTGTAGGAAGCTGTGTTTCTTTATTCCGGTGTTCGGTTAGGTGACTGGCTGTTTCCTGAGCTGTGCTGTCTACAGTTGGCAAGAAAGAAAATGATGGGGTAGGGATGATGCGGTTTGAGAGGAAAGAAAATAAACTTGGAGAACTTTCTACTTCTACTTTGAGGTGTAGGAGTGAAAAAATTATATTTATCATTTATTGTGACATCAGTGAACTTTTGAGCTCATGTCAGGCATTGGGCAGTAGAGTTTTTATAGGCAAGGTTAAATAAACACAGTTTCTAAAAAGCCAGGCTGAATGAGTCCAAGTGTCAGACCAGCAGAAGTTTTATTCTGTGTTGAGTTTACTGGTAAGAATATTACCTTGATACTACCTCTCAAGGGTATTGTTATAAAATGCCACTTTAAAAAAAAAAAGAAACGCCACTTAAGGTTAAAGGGTAGATATAGCCAGGTGTAGTAGTACACACCTGTAATCCCAGCACTCTGGGAGGCTGAGGCAGGAAGATCACAAGTTTGAGCCCAGCCTAGGCAACTTAGTGAGAGCCTGTTTCAGAGTAAAAAATTTTAAAGGAGGCTGGGGAAGCAGCTCAATGCAAAGGCCCTTGGTTCGCTCCCTGGTACCACACACAAGAGAGACACAAAGAGTTTTATCTGACAGAAACTAGAAACACATCTATCTGCCCAACAGTGGGGTTTTCACTCTGTAATTTAATAATTTGTAGATACATTATTTGTGTGTAATTTTATAAGTTCATATTTTTTCATTTTGCTTTGTGTAAAGTATACAAAATCTGAAAGTATAAAATACTGCTGATATTGCTTGTAATTAAATTGTGTAAATATTTTCTAATTGTGTACATTCACAGGGTGGGACAAGTGAGTCATTCAGGTTTTTTTTCTTTTAAGTGACCCTTTTGTATTGCATTTTCAACAGATAACTGCCCATCAAGTTTAAAACCACTTTGATATATTTTTATTTAGCAGTTCCACTAAGAAAAATCTCTATTTTTTAATTGTCTTTCTCCATTGAAGAAAAGAACTTCATGTGTCCCTTGAAAGAAAGTGGCCAGACAGCAGTGCGGGCCCTCGTGTTGAGGCTCTGCGAGACCGCCATCCCGGTGGCAAGTGCACACAGCCTCGCATCTGGGTCCTCAGCGTTTGTGATTCTGGTAGCGTGGGCAGCTCGTGGCTTTTCTCCCAGATCAGGTCTTTTCCCTCCAGGTCCCCAGGCCTGTCTCCCTCCTGCTGCCACAGCCCAGTGAGCGGGATGGTGGAGAGAGAGGGTAGCCCTGTGGAGAGGCCAGGCGGCCCCCAGGCCAGGCAACAGGCCTGCCCTGGTAGTGGTGCTGCGCAGGGCCACAGTGCCAGAAATCACCATCTCCAGCGGTCAGGCTGTAGGTGTCAGCCTTGCACCCTTTTTGCAAACAGAAAATTAAGGTACTTGTGTTTTTGTCTGTGTGTGTGACTGCCTTTTCTAATTCTGTTAAGTGAAGAGGCTCTCCATATACAAAATGCATCCATGTCGCAGCAAAGTAACGTCTGTACACTGTGTGTTCGCTGATGGCACTGGTGCCTTTGTCACCCTTTAGAAGGATGGCATTTTGTTTTTGTTTTGAAACACAGGTAGCAGCTTGCTTGGACTTCATAAGCATCTCCCCAGATGGAATAGATAGATGAAGTGTTACCATCTGGGTTCAGTTAGATCATGTGTATAATTATGTTTATCAAAACATGCAGTTGGTGGGGACTGGCCAGTAGATAATGTGTGGCATCTAAGCCAAGAATAACCTCTAAATTTAAAAAAATTAGAATTTGAAGAAACACCAAGCATGGCGACGCACACCTGTGATTTCCAGCATCCAGGAGGCTGAGGCAGGAAGATCAACGCCCACCTGGACCACGTAGTAAGTTCAGCACCAGACTGGACTGCAGAGAAGGCTCCTCTCCAAAACAAAGACATTGAGGAAAAGACCACCGACAAGCAACTAAGTTGGGAAGGCAAGATGAGCACCCTCGTTACTCTGGGCAAGAGCACCAGGCCCGGGGCCTCGCTGCAACTCCCTGCTCGGCAGCCTCCCCTGCGGCTCAGCCCACCAGCCCCTGGGCAGTCAGTGGCAGGTTCCTGTCTCTCTTTTTCAGATATCTGTGTTATATCTTGTTATAGTCCTGTGAGTGTGTGTGTGTGTGCGTGTGCGTGTGCGTGTGTGTGTGTGTGTGATATTAAAGCTGCTTTTTCTCATTGGAAGATGTTCGGTGACATTTGTGTGGCAGTGGGGATGACAGGCGAGCATGGAGTCTTCCTCTGCCCTATTCCCGTCCTTAAACTGAAGGCTTGCTCCCTTCCTCTGGCTCTATAGCTTGCTGCGCACCTCACAGTCAGGAATCCACTGAACTGTTACCATGGGCATCACCTACACGTTAGGCACACTCAGATTTGGCGAGGGTTCGGTGATAGATGACCTAGCAGTGCTCCAGTGCTCCCGCCCTGCTGGCGTCCAGGTGAAAGTACTTCAGAGGTTTCTGGGCAGAAAGCCAGAAAGACTCTAGTGACCCGGATGCTTGCTGCAGAGCCCACAGCCACAAAGGGAAGGCCACATGGTACAGACCTCAGGACTGCTGGCCAGGGTGGGTGGCAGGCCGTGGGAGACAGGAAGTTGGCGCCTCTTCTGGGTGGTTCACAGAGCCCAGAGGTGGGGCTCCAGGGCCAGGCTGCACCCTCCTGTTCCCTCTTGGCGGTCTGGCCTAGAAGAAGCTACGGGTGAGAGCTCTTCTGGGGTGAGAGCAGGAAGCAGTGGCGCCATAGTACTTGGGAAGGGAATAGCACTTTGCACTTGAAGGGGAGGAAAGGCCTTCACTTGGCCGCAGGCTGAGCCCTGCATCTCAGATTCACCACTGCCCTTTGACCTTGCAGATTCCTTAAGCTCTGAAGCAGTTTCTTCATCTGATAAGAGAAATGTGAAGACTGAGTGAATTTCTGCATCAAAAGGGCGAGTAGTGCCTAGTACACAGCATAGCAGTGCCAGCTGCTGTCGCAGAGCTTTCTTGAGGCTCTGAGAGGACAGTTGGAATTGGCGCTAGTGGCCACCTTGGGCATGCTGACATCTGACCTAACCATATCTCCAAGAAGTACAGTTTCCAGTCAGGTGTGG
>PVJA010050532.1:0-13233 GCA_004027025.1 Myocastor coypus | reverse complement strand
TGCTTCCTCTTAGTCCAAAGAGAAATATATTCTTTCCTTTTTTTTTTTTCTAAGCAACATCAATAGGGAGGTGGGTCATGCCCACACACTGTACTCTGTAGAATGATTGTGAGGACAATATGCAATATGTCAACTTTCAAAGAAAAGAAAGGGGAAAAGAAAAAAAAAAGTAATGTGGATTTAGAAAGGTTAATGTTTATTTGTTTGATCAATCTTATATACCTATAAGTATTAATCTAAACTGATCTGATGATGAAAATATGTAATATAACCATTGTTAAATTTAAACAATAAAAAATTGAAAAAAACAATGTAGTTAAACCTTCCAGAACCCATGAGACACAGAAAGTAGTCCTAAGAGGAAAATTTATATCAGTGAATTCTCACATCAGGAAGGCCGAATGAATGCAAAGAACAAGCTGATACTTCTACTCGAGCTTCTAAAAAGAATAAGCACACCAAATCCAAAGCTCAAAGCCGTTAGGAAATCATGAAGATCAGAGCAGAAATTACCACAATGGAGACTAAAAAGTTATACAAAGAATGAATGAATTGAAGAGTTTGTTCTTTGAAAGAATACAGAAAATCAATAAACCCATAACCAACCTTATTAAAGAAATGAAAGAAAAAATCAAATTCATGGAATAAGGAACCAAAGGGAAAATGACTATAGATCCTAGAGAAATTTAGAAGAACATCAATACACATGACGAAAAACCTTACTCTGGTTCGTGGGCATCCGCCTGCTAGGCGGGCACCGGCTGTGGGCTTCGCGGAGGCAGCTGTGGCCAGGAGCGTTTTACCAGGAAGGGGCGGTGCGGGGTGGCCTCCAGCCCGTCGCTGCTCCACAGTGAGGTCTGTGCACAGCCCGGCCCAACTGCTCAACAGAGACACCCCGAGAGTCCAGCCATGCACTGCCACTCTGGCCGGCCCACCCTGCTGTGCCGACTGGGCGTAGCCTCTCACCCGCCCACCCCTGGGCACCTCTGGGCCAGCTCCTCCCGCTGCGCTTGGCTTTTCCTGCCTGCCCTGCCTCGGCCTCCAGAGTCCAGGTTCTGGAGATTGAACCCTGAGCCTACACACCGAGCTAAACCTAGCCCTTTGGTGCCAGAGGACGAGCGGGTGACCACAGTGAAGCAACTGGTCTCAGAGAAGCTTAATGTCCCTGTGCGCCAGCAGCGGCTGCTGTTCAAGGGCCAGGCTCTCACAGATAGGAAACGACTGACGGACGACAGCATCGGCCCCAATGCCAAGCTCTGCCTGGTGGTGAAACCTCTGGAAAAGGTGCTGCCAGAAGAGGGAGGTGCCCGGATTGTGACTGAGCCCACACCAACACCTGTCTGACAGCTAGTGGCCGAAGTCCTGGCCCGCCACTTCAGTGCTGCAGATTCCAGCAGGGTCCTGAAACAAGTGCAGAGGGATTATGACAGGTTCTTGAGCCGACGGACATTGGATGACATTGAACACCTTGCCAGTTGCTTCCTGCCCCCGGAAGGGACTGATGCTGTACAGAAGGGCTTCTCCAAATAGCGTTCCCGAATGTCAGGAGGAGCCTGAGGCTAGACCACAGCTGCATGTTGCATTACATGTGACCTCATGTTGCAGTTTGGCTCCTGATAGTAACAGCGGGGGGTTGCCCAGCTCTTGCTAGGCACCCCTCATGGTCCTTCACCTGGCTTTTCTCCCACCCTGCATCAGAGGTGAGCCAGCATGGCGGAAGGGCCCAGCCACAATGTAAGCAAGTGCCTGGTGTGAGAAGGTGTGGGGGCCATGGGCAGGGCGGGTGGGTTTTGGGATACCAGGTCTACACCTCCTGTGATCTGCCTAGGCCCGACAGGAACAGGTGGCCCCTGCTACCTGGTGCACTCTCCTGACCTCTGCTGTGTCTGACACGGCCCTTGGCAAACGTTCACAGAGGCTGCGTGCCAGCCGCTCCTCGTCGCTGGCTGCTGCAGTCTGTGTGGCATGCTTTTGCCAAAGGGGCAGTGATCTAGGGAGTTGGAAAGTCACAGCGGTGTGGCATGACTTGGAGCAATGTGCTATGCCATTTTGGTCACCAGCCATCAAGTCTGCAGTGAGGACGACATCTCCAACCAGAATTCCTTCCTTTCTTCCTTCCCCAGCCCAGAGTAGGAACTCTGCAGGGACCTTCCACCTTGTGTTCAGTGACAAACTGTATTCCAAGTGAAGCCATAGTTAAGCGTGGGCTGGACAGAAGGTATCCCGGTCCTCAGGGACATGACTTTTCTTGGGCCCCTTCCTCACCTCACTTTGCTTGAAGCAGTGGTTCTCACCTCTCAGGCAGGCAGGTGACTTGGCAAGACAGTGGTGTCCAGTGCTGTCCCCACTATGTGTGTCTCCTTGGCACTCCCAAGGGAAGCTCAGGGTGCTGGAAGGCGATGGAGGTGCAGGTGCCAGGGCATGGATTTCCTCAGTCAGCGCAGGCTCCTTGGAGGCAGCTGTACCTGCCTGGGCCTTGGTGAAGCGTCACTGGGTCCCCATGTGGGGAAAGTGACATCACTGCTGGGAATACTGCAGGGAGCCGGTGAGATTGCATAACTCAGTGATGCGGTCATTTCTGTGCAGTCAGGGAATGTGTTCTGAGAAGGGCACTAAAGATGTGCGTGTGTGTGTGTGTGTGTGTGTGTGTGCGTGCGCAGGAAACTGAGCCACAAAGAACTCTGAGCAAGGCTGCTTTTGGTTGCCAGTAACTGGTTCAACAATAAAGGGAATTCCCTGGTGAGCCACAGATGAACAGTTTGACTAGATTTCCAGTCTCTTCCACCTCCCTCCACTTTCTCTACTTCTGCTTCATACCAGGCCACCCCTCCAAGGAGCACTCATTTCTTTCTTTCTTTCTTTCTTTCTTTCTTTCTTTCTTTCTTTCTTTCTTTCTTTCTTTCTTTCTTTCTTATGAGCAGAACATATTTATTGAAGGAAAGAAAGCTCCTGTCTGAGAGAGGGCCAGGAGGGGGGTCTGGAGTGGGTGTCCCCCCAAGCACTTGTTTCTGTAGTATAGCTTCTGTCTCAGATGCCCCAGCAAATAAATGCTATTGTGTCACTGGAAAAAAAAACCCAAAAACACCTGACTCTGTTAAGATGTGAAGCACAGAAGAAATGAGCAGATTCCTGGTACATATGAATTACCAAGCTGAAAGCAGAAGGTATAAAAATTCCGAGTAACCAAATATCCACTAATGAAATTGAAATATAATTAAAGCTTACCAACGAAGAAAAGCCAAGGTCATAGTAGATTCATGGAGGAATTCCACAAGAAATTTAGAGATTTAATGCCAATTCTTCTCAAACTCTTCAACAAAATTGAAAGAGTAGTGATTCTTCCAAACTCATTCCTGGAGGTTAGAATTACCCTGATACCAAGACCAGAAAATGACCTCACCAAAAATGAAAAGCATAAGCCAATCTGCCTAATAAATATACATGCAAAAGTCATTAATAAAATGTTTACAAACATAATTCAGCAAATCATCAAGAAGGCTGTCCACCACAACCAATGGGATTCATCCCAGGAATGAAGGGACGGTTCAATATGTGCAAATCAATAGATGTAACACATCACATCAGCAGATCCAAAAACAAAAATTGCATGATCAGTTCAGTAGATCAAGAAAAAGTTTTGACAAGGCCCAGTATTTGTTCATGATATATATATAAAAAAAAACCCTTCATAAAATTGGCATAAGTGGTCTTTACCTCAATCTGGTAAAAGCCAGATGATAACAAACCAACTGTCAATGTCATACTAAGTGGAAAAATATTGAAAGCTTTCACTTTAAAATCAGGAACAAGACAAGGATGTCCACTGTCATCACTGTCACCACTAATATGCAATATAGTTCTGTCAATATTAACTAGAGTAATCAGACAAGAGAGAGAAATAAAAGGAATAAGGATTGGAAAGGAAGAAACAAAATGGTTGTTATTTGCAGAAATATGATTCTCTATGTAGAAGACATAAAAAACTCCAAGACTTCTAGATTTAATTACAAAATTCAGTAGTATAGGTGGATACAAATTTAATACTCAAAAATCAGTAGAATTTTTGTACACAAAAAACAAACGTACTGAGCAAGACATTAGGGAAACCATGCCCTTTACCATAACATCCAAAAGTTGAAATAGAAATAAATCTAACAAAGGAAGTAAAACATCTATATAGTAAAAATTGTAGCGCTCTGAAAAAAGAGATTGAAGTGGATTTCAAAAAATGGCAAGACATAATTTGCTTGTGGTAGAAAGAACCAACATTTTAAAAGTAGCCACACTCCTAAAGTTGTCATACAGAGTCAATGAAATCTCAATTAAAATACCATTACTATACTTCATGGATGTAGAGAAAATATTCCTAAAATTTATTTTTAACTAAAAGAGAAACACAATAG
The DNA here is from genome assembly GCA_004027025.1 of Myocastor coypus. Classification (NCBI taxonomy): domain Eukaryota; kingdom Metazoa; phylum Chordata; class Mammalia; order Rodentia; family Myocastoridae; genus Myocastor; species Myocastor coypus. The sequence goes on along the minus strand of PVJA010050532.1, from coordinate 8,830 downwards.
CAAAAACAAACCCAGGCAACAAAAGCAAGGTAGGAGGCACCACAATCCTTGACTAGAAATTATACTGCAAAGCTACTGTGATTAAAAACAGTATGGTCCTGATAATAAAACAGGCCTAAATGTCAGTGGAACAGATTAGAACATGCAGGGACAGTTACCAACAGACACCCATTTTATCTTTACTAAAGAGGCCAAACATGTTCACTGGTAGAAAGACAGCCTATTTTAAAATTGGTGCTGGAAAACTGGATTTTCATATGCTGTAGGCTAAAATTAGACCCATGTTTACCACCATGCACCAAACTACAATCAAAGTGCATCAAATATTTAAATATTAAAACAGAAACACCAAATGTACTGGAGAAAAAAGTAGGTAGAATATTGAACACGTGGAAGTAGTCAGAGAATTCATATACAAAGACCATAGGAAATACATCTGAGATCTCATCTTTTTGAAACGTTTGTGCACATTATAGAAATCAACAGCGTAAAAAGAAAGCCTATGATTTGGGAAAACATTTTAGTTGATTATTCCTCAAATAAAGTACTTCTATTGAAAACATATAAAGAGTTTTTTTTTAAATTAGGTCTTAAAAATTCAAAGATGCAATAAAAAGAGGCATCTGAGATGAATATACACTTCTCAAGTAAAGAAATACAAATGGCAAAAAAAATATAGAAAAAATTCAGTATCATTGGTCATTAGAGCATTGCAAATTAAAACAACACTGAGATTGCATCTCATGACAGAAACAGGGGCTATCATCGAAACATCAGCCAATAGCAAACGCTACAGGGGCTGTGGGGAAAAAGAAACCCTTGTCCACACTAGGTGGGAGTATTTACTGGTACAGCCACTGTAAAAATCAATAGGACAGTGGTAACCACACTGCTAGAGATCTTGTCCCTGCAACAAGGTAGGACTCTATGGCATAACCAGAAAGCAATAAGTGAGTAGAAGAATTCTTGAGTTATAGCTTAGGAGAATTGTGAAAAACTGAGCAATTTCCTTTCCCAGTACTCCTTCCAGTCATGTTAGTGGGGCGGGAGAGGAGCTCAGCACTGCAGCAAAGGATTGAGAATGCAGTACTGGTGTTGACCAGGAGGTCTGTGGTTGACTTATAACCATTAGAATTACCCAGCCCCCCTCTCCCACATCTGTGCTGATTTTGGAGATGCTACTCCCTCTAATCGGAGGACCTTTGTTTTAAAAGGCACGTCGCTTTTCTCCATGGAAGGTCGTAGTTACAGAAAAGTTCCATGAACACTTCTACCTGTTTACTGGGATCCTCAGAGAATTTGTTCAGGTCTGCTGTAATCTGTCACTGTTCTCCCAGGGTGAAAAACGATGCGAGCCCACATGGGGATTCACCTAGAGTAGAAGCATAGTGGGAAGATCTTGCTGTTTTCGTGTATTGGGGCTCCCAACAGGGTGGACAAAAGTGTCCTTTAGGAAGTCTCCCTGGAAGGGGAGAAGATGAGGACAGAAGGAACCTTCAGGAGATTTTTCCTGGGTGGAAAGACCTCTCAAAGCTGAGTGGATAATAGGTGTTCACAGGGCTGAGTATATGCAGAATGATCTGCAGAGGTCAGGATTATCTCGCAAACCCAAGGAAATCCAAACATATGGTGCTTCAGGTCACTTACCCTGCTTTATGCTTTGGGTGTGGAAAAAGCTGGAAATGGATTATATGGGGGAGGGCAGGATCAAGCCTCAGTGCCTAAACTGTCAAGATGCCTCAGTCTTGAGAAACACATCCTTGCTAGAACGATTTCAGCTATTAGTAACTAGGCAACCTTATGTCTCTGGACACTAACATTGCATGGGTATAAGTGAACCCTCTAATTGCTCTAATTGCTGCTATGAGGATACTTTGCCAGTCAGGCAAACAGGCCTCCACCCAACCAAGCTCTTATCTTCTTGCCTATTTTTTCTGCATTCCTGCCACTACTTCTCCCTGGCGTACACTGAGAGACCAACAAGTGCATAACAATTACATTTTGTAATCTAGGACTACTTAAGAGTTTTGTATTATAATTGATGATTTTTCTCACTGGCCATTTTTTTCAAACATATGTAGAAGATTAGATGTCTCCCGCAAGGGATCAAATATGGTCTAGTTAACAGTGCAGCCCAAGAGAGAGGTTATGGAAAGTTTCAAGTTTCAATGCTTTTCATCTGTAAAGAAAGCAGGAAGAGAAGTTTTCCTTTTTTTTTCTTCTTTTTTGCAGAGGGTCTCCCTGTACTTGCCTAGGTTAGGCCTTTAGTTCGCTGAGCTCTCTTGCTGACCAAAGGAAGGGAAGTTGATCTCTCTTCTCTACTTCCCTCTGATCTCTTTTTAAAAATTTTTTATTCATTTTAATGAGAAAAAAAGAATAAAGTAACAACGAAACAGTTTCAGAACAACTTAGTAGGATGGTTACAATGCAAACCATTGTAGTTAATCACAAGAAAAGGTACAGACCTGGTATCTTGTCTAAACAATATTACTACAAACTTTTATTCTCTATAAACTAAGACAAGGTAGTTGTATATCTGTCCCATATATATGTAACGTTGTGTATACATATATACATAAATTTCTCTTTTTAAAGTTTCTAATACTAGGAGAAAATATCATACCATATCTTATGAATAGATTGTAAGTCAGACATACAATATGAATCATAAAACAAAAAATATAATTGAACAATATTCAGAAAATTAATTAAATATTAACTAAAATTAAATTAAATATTTCAAAACAATATTCCAAAATTCAAACCAAATCATGATTCCAACTTAGGGGCTAGAATGTTGTGTATCATATGTACAAATCTGCAGTCAATTTAGAGTACTCCCATAGTATGTGAATAGGTTAATATATACAAAGATTTCAATTAAGAAAAAGTTTTCATGGTAGTAAAGCATTACTAAGAATAAAATATAACATAAATACTGGAATGGCAAATATATGACCAGAACTTCTAATGGCTTGGGGATAGGATATCGCACAAAGTTCTAGTATGTCGTGGACATGGACCATGTCCATGATGCTTACTGGTGGCCAGGTGTCACTTGTGGGACTGAGCTACTGCTATTTCCTCGATGTCCACCCTGTAGAACCAGACAGAATCATGACCCACAGGGTGCAGGAGAAGTCCATTTGTAGAATATTCTGATGGACATATTCTGTTGCTGTATTTAAAGGACAGTTGAAAGACTGCTTTTGTATACCTCTTTTTCTCCTGTGTTTAATTATTTGCCCTATTTGGTGGATTCTTTCCATTCTCCTCCATGGAATTGTCATTTTGATCCTTCTCTAGAATATCTTTTAGTATAATATGCAGGGTTGGCCTTCTCATCGTCAAATTCTTTCGTTGTTCTTTGTCCTGGAAGTATTTCACTTCTCCATTGAACTTGAAAGAGAATTTTGCAGGGTATAGCCATCTGGGCTGAAATTTCTTTTCTAGCAAGACTTGAAGTACTTTGCTCCATGCTTTTCTTGACTTGATGGTTTGCAGAGAAATCTGCTGTTATTCTAACGAGGTTTCCTTTAAATGTGATCTGTTTCTTTTCTCTAGCAGTTTTTAGTATACTGTTCCTGTGCTGAATTTCTGGGATCTTGATTATTGTAGGTCTGATTGTGATTTTAATTGGGTTGATGTTATTTGGAGTTCTATATGCTTTAGTTGCCTGAATGTCGAATTGTTTCCCCATATTGGGGAAGTTTTCTGCTATTGCTTCTGCCCATATTCTTTTTATATCATTTGTACAGACTCCTTCTTTCTCATTGATGCCTATTAGATTTATGCTGTTTATGTTTGCATCACCTTGCAGATGTTGAATTATTTTTTCTTTCATCCTAGTTGTTATTAAAAGATCTTTTTCTTTTTTACCGCTTCACTAGCTGCAATGGTGTCTTTAAAGTCTGAAAGTCTATTTTCACTTTCACTGAAACAGTTTTGTCAGCTTGTGACTGAGGGTTTAAGTTCCTGTATAGCACTTTGTATCTTCTTCATCCATTGTATTACTTTTGTACATTACTAATTCAAGGACTCCATCATTCTTCTATTTTATTTATCATTCTCTTTAGAAGCACTTAGTACTTCTTTTATTGTAGGTAATATTTCCTTTTTTACTTCAGAAATTATTTCTGATCTGATTTCCTCTATGCCTTTCTACAGTTGTTTCTTTACTTCAGATGCTATTATTTCAGAGATTTCAGGTTTGTGATTTCCAGTTTCTTCTATGCTGTTGTCTTCTGTATTTGTTCTGGGTGGACTTAGGGCTTCAGGGCACATTCTGCTCCTTCTCTTTGTCATTTTGTGTAGCCCCACCTTCTGATTTTTGGTTTAGAACTTTGGTAGAGTTCTTATCCTAGCACTAGGTCGGGATCTACCTAGGTCAAAGTTGTCTGGGTGGGTGTGGCTTGGGCCTGACTTCTGAGCTCCCCTTCTTCCTGTTGCAACCCTTGGAGCAAACCTGCTGTGTCACTCTGGGAAGAAGTTCTGCTCCTGGATTAGCAGGGAGTTCTGCAGCAGTTTTCCATACTGAGTGCTCTAGGTCTGGTTGCTGAGTCAAATGAGTTTCTAGCTGGCCCAGGGTGGTGTCACTCATGTGCCCAGCCTGGTTTCTGGGTCCAGTCAGTTTCCAGTGGGCTCAGGGTGGTCTCACTCAATCACAGGCTCGGTCACTGGGTCGAATAAGTTTCTAGTAGCGCCCAAGTGGTCTGCATCACATGCTGGGTCTGGTTGCTGGGTCCACTTTCCTCTGACCTCAATATCACATGTACGGACACCGCCTGCATGGAACTCTTGATAGTGTTCATGCTCTATACCTATGAGTATTGGTAGTGGCACCCAGGGCTAAAACTTGATAGTGGATATATAGATTTAGATATAATCAATTTTGAGGATTTTTCAAGAATGGTGAAAATCCTGTGGAAAATTTCTTGCAGATGCAATTAATTTGGGACAGTGGTCCCATTTGGCTGTTTTCCATGGAGAACATAAACAAGTTGGCTTTTTTTTTTTTTTTTTTGTATTTTAGGTAAGAGCCTACAGGGTGATCAGGGTCTCATTATTAGATTGGATTCATAGTGATCTGCCTGTTATAGCCTCCCAAGAGGTAGGATTAAAGGCACATTCCACCACGACTAGTCTCAATTGCCATCTCAGTGAACCTCCAGCCCTTTGTGCCTGCTTGTAGGTGCTTTAATCTGCTGAGCTATTTGGCAGGCCCTCAGGCTGGCTTTTTTTTTTTCTGGGAGATTCTATAAAAACATCAAGGTCGGGGCCCAGCAGGATGGCTCAGTGGTCTAAAGTGCCTGCTTAGGAAAGCTTGGGCGACTGCAGGGACCGCAGTTCAATCCCCGGGACCACATGCTGTGCCAGCCCTGCCATGAGGGCAGACTGAGCCAGCTATAAAAATAAGTAAATAAACAAACAAAAGTTCTGAAACAAGAAAAAAAAAAACAACATCAAGGTCAAAATAATAGGTGTCTTTAAAGGTACTCACTTGAGTTTAGCTTGAGAGGCACTCTTAGCTGGTTAAAGAGCTCAGGAACCTGGGCATGGTGGCGCACGCCTGTAATCCCAGCACTTGGGAGGCTGAGGCAGGAGGATCGGTGTGAGTTTGAGACCAGCCTGGGCTACAAAAGTGACCTCAAGGCCAGCCTGAACTGCATAGTGAGACCCAGTCTCAAAAAATAAAAAAAAAGAAGAGGTCAGGAGATAGATATCAACAGTTCTTTTTTCAGCATTTGTGCCACATAGACATCGACTATACGTTGCTTACAAAAGGAAAACCCTTTCTCTCTTGTTTGCCAATTGCTTCCCTGTTTGCATGTTTTAGCTCACGTGGGAGATGAAGAGTTGTTTGTGAAAGAGAACCAGAGAATCATCTCCTTCCTAATGGAGGGAGACTTACGAATGTTGGGAGCCACGGAAGCTAGAAAAGTGGTCAAATGTGTGCAGGCTGGACTAGGCCTCAGTGCCTAAAGCAAACAAGCTACCTCAGTTCTGAGAGAAACATCCTGTCTGGTTAAGATCGGCTATTAGTTGCTCGGAAACCTTGTGTCATGTGTTACTAACTTTGCAAAGGTACAAATAAATATCCATTTCCTTTTGCTCCTGGGGTTGTCTCCCTAGTCACACAGATGAGCCACCACCCAACCCAGTTTTTGTCTTCTCGTCTTCTTCCTGCTGCTGTTTCTCCCCATGTGTAACCGATTTCACTGAGACCAAGAGATCCTATAGTTTTAGAGAGGGCCACCCAGCAACCAGGGACAACAGGGACTGGGAAGGCCCAGGGGATAGATGGCCTAGGATCTCCCCCGCAACAATTCTGTCAGGATATGGCTAAAGAGGAAGGAGTCAGCTGTGATGGTGGAGAATGAAAGCTAGAGCTTTTATTAAGTGTTGAGCTACAGATTTGGACTTATCTTAAAAAGGCTTTCAAATCATCTACCTCAGGTCATCTTGGAAAAGCCAATTGTTTAATATAAATTCAGCTTGTTGCCACTTCATAACGATCTCCGTCAGAAGACCATCTAAGGGGTTTACCTCTCATCTGGTAGAAGACTGTAGATCAGATGACAGATAAGCAGAGACACCTCTGCTGGATACTTACCAGGCTGTCAAACTCAGCTTTCACCAAACATGTCCACGCATTAGGGAGGAAATCTGCCCAGTATCTCCAGTTCCCAAAGCAGCTTTCACCAGATTGACACAACCAAAAGGAATACAGTTTCCTATCTGGATAATATTCCCACTCGTTTCAGTGGGAAGACTAGCCAGGACATGCTGAATAATCAGTTTTCTTCCTAAAGAATGACAGCCACTCTAAGAGCTTTCCTCACATTGGCAGAGCACCTACCATTTCATAGATTTTTACAAAGAGACAGAAAGAGTTCATGTGTATGCTCCAGATGTCATGCTACACTGGGTCTCCATGGAAAAGATGACCTCTTCAGGGGTGCCAGAGATGTCACCAGCTCCTTCTCTTTGGGTTCTTGTCCTGAGAGTGATGAGAACTGAAGCAAAAGGACAGGACTTAGTAAGCAGTGGGGAATGAATTGGTGTCCTTATGGAGGAAGAATAAAAAGCAAAGCAGCTGCTATTGAGAGGGGCTCTAAAAGATGGAACCACCATTTAAGTCTGGAGAATCTGGCATGAGAACGATGTAGGCTCATGTGAAAGAATCTAGGGAGGCAGTTATCACTGGTGTTATGGTCAAGCACATAAGGTTTAGCAAGCATACTGTAGCTTTGTGCTTTGCCCTTTGTGCTCTAATTTTTTGAGGTTTATTGCCAACTAACTCAGGTCTTAGTCTTTCGTTTATTTAGTTGGTTTACACAATTAGTTTACTCAGGTCCTTGCCCTCTCTGACTTTTTTTTTAATCTCCTGGTCTCAGGATGAGGTAATACAATGGCTCCTCTGAAAATGGAAAGACACCTAGAGTAGAAAGAAGGAGTTAGAAAGGAGAGAATAAATCTAATAAATCACCCTTTGTTGTATATTTTGTAAAGAATGAAAACAGGATTTCTAATACAAAGCAATGATATATGTTTAATAAGACAGAAATTTGAATTACCTCGATTTGATCTTTGGGTTTTTTTAATGAAATTACAATTTTTAATGAAACTCCATTGTCTGCTATACAGGTTAGAGTATGTCATCCTCCTGAACAAGCAGAAACATTTCCAGATTGATTGAGCCATCCTTCAAGTGACATCTACACTTACTTTGCAAGGACCTTTTTTTTTTTTTTTAATTTTCTTTTAAAGAGTTAAAATAGCAGAAACAGAAAAAACAGTAACGAGTAAGAGTACATATAGTACAGAATTTCAAAACAAGAACAACTTAACAGTGGTTGCATTACATAATTGCATCACCAAATCAGTATAGATCAATAGACATAGGTATGTAAGACTGATCAAACAATTAAACATTAACATTTTCAATAAACATCAATTTTTTTGAACTCTTCCAAATGCAATTAATTTGATCTTTACATATCATGTCTACATGAATAATTACACATATCCCATAACACATAAACCTTGAAAATAAGTTTTATTTTTTATTTTTTTGCCATTGATTTTTTGTTAACAGAATTTGATTTTTGTCTTTTTTAAAAATTTAATTTTATTGATACATTTTATTTATTTATTAATTATTTTTTTCAATAAACATTAATTTTTTTTCTCTTTCTTTTTTTAACAGTTGACACATTGTATATTGTCCTTACAATAGTTGTACAGAGCACAGGGTATGGGCATGATCCACCTTCCTATTGATGTTGCTAAGGAAAGAAAAAAAATTCTTCTCTTTGAATTAATAGGAAGCAGATGCATACACAGTCCAATGTTCCACAATTGTAGTGGGCTACCAGTTAAACTTGCAATGTTGGAGGCTATTGATCCAAGCCTCCTACAGTTCATCTCATCAATCTAGCTCTGCATTTCATGCCTTGTAATTAAGCTTTTTTGCTGAGTGATCAAGGGCAAGTCAAAGCAAGACCTGTATAACAAAACATTCATCTTTTGTATCTTCCAAGGTCAAATCCCCTCAGGATTAACTTTGGAACCATACACAGTGCTTTGTAGAACTGTTGTCAGTGCCAGTGTTCGGGACAAGTCACGGCTATTGCTTGGCCAGTTTGCTTTCTGTGAAAGCCTGAGAGAATGTTTTTCTCTGGGTGACTCTCCTTAGACGCACTGCAGTTCATTCATCCCTTTCCTCTGAGGTCCCATAATCTCCTTGACCAGGAAATTTGGGACACCTCTGAGTTATAGGATATTACAGCACAGGTTCTCTTATATCCTGGGTCTTTATTGACCTTGA
>PVJA010050531.1:0-13239 GCA_004027025.1 Myocastor coypus | reverse complement strand
GTCCCTGAAGCCACCCAAGCTTCCCCAAGCAGGCGCTTTAGACCACTGAGCCATCCCGCCAGGCCCCCAAATGTGGACCTTTTTAATGCAATCTTTTTAATAAAGTCATTTATAATGATAGAACAGTGCAAAGAAAAAGCTTCTATTTCAGGTGAAAACCGTAAGAAATTAGATAAGGAAGAACATCAGATACTTATTAGGTACTCTGGAAGTTTCAGGTTTTAGAACATACAGACTCTAAAGGGTATCTTCCTGTGAAACTGTGTAGTAGAAATTAAAATTTTAAAAACTTGGAATTGGGCCAGCAAGATGGCTCAACAGTCTAAACTGCCTGCTTAGGCAAGCTTAGGTAACTACAGGGACCATGATTCGATCCCTGGTACCACATGCTGCGCCTGCGCCAACCCCACCTCCAGGACAGGCTCAGTGGGCCATAAAAATAAAATAAAAAATAAAAATTTAGAATCACTCCACAAAATACTAGTGGCTCATTACAAAACAAAAAGGAGCCAATGGTGTCACCCAAAGAAATGTGAAACTGAGTTATTAAAAGTACAATGTCCTTGGGCCAGGGACTTAACTCAGTGGCACAGCGCCTGCCTAGCAAGTGTGAAGTCCTGAGTTGAGTCCTAGAGCCAGAGGGGCATGTCCACAGTCTTCTGAGAACCCCATGAAGAAATAATTTAGCCTTGGCACCTGGCGGGATGGCACAGTGGTCTAAAGCGCTTGCTTGGGAAAGCTTGGGTGGCTTCAGGGACCGCGGTTCGATCCCTGGAACCACATGCTGCGCCAGTCCTGCCCTTGGGGCGGGCTGAGCTGGCCATAAAAATCAGTGAATAAACAAATAAAGGTTCTGAAACAAGAAAAAAATAAATAAATACAATTTAAAAAAATTCTAAAAAAAAAAAGAAATAATTTAGCCTTGAAAGGGACATGATGATAATCCTGTGGCAAAGACTGCACTTACATGGTGAGGGGACAGAGGTCAGAAAATGATTCTATCTTAGTAACATGCTAGTTAAAACCACTGTTGGAAGGCAGTGAATGCTGTAAACTTGACACATTTTAACCACAACCTTGTCCACCTCTTAGGGGTATTGTATTCCTGTGAAACTTAAAATATTACTTTTTCTTTGATACAGAGTCTCACTATGTGGCCTAAACTGACCTTAGAAGGATATTCCTGCTTCTGCCTCTTAAGTAGGTGGGACAGTGGGCATGTACTATGGTGATATTTGTTGGTCTTCAATATTTCTAGGGACTTATGGGAATTTCATTTTTAAACCTTGGCTAAGAAATGATTTTATTTTCAGGCAATAGCTTCCTAGTTTTCAACTTATAATACCTACTTGTTTCATTATGAAAAGAGAATTCCAAAATCTAATACCAAAAGCAAAAAGTAAAAAATACAGAATATCCAGCATATTGGCAACAAAAGTTTATCAGCCTATGAAGCAATGTTATTGATGTTCAATCTGGATTGTATCTTCTAAATTCAGGGAGAGCTATAATTACCTCATTTGCAGAAATGAAAAGAAGATGGCACATTTATCACTCTTACTGCATAATCAAAGCCAATTTCATGACAACTTGAAAGAAAATATGGTTCCAAGCTCAAGTTGTGTTTCAAATCAGTAGTTTCCCATGAGGTCCTCACTGGGTCCCAATTTTGAACTTTGCAGTCTCAAAATGAAGCTTATGCATAAGGACTTTCTTAAAATGCATTTTTATTTCAATGGTTTGAAACTATGGGAAACACTACAAAATGAACACCTGTTTTCAAAATACTGTAATGGAAAACATAATCTCTTTAAGAATTATTTACTTTAGGCAGTAAGAAAAAAACACAAATTCCACAGGGGGAAGCGTTTTTTCTTGTTTCGGTGATTTTCCCCAATTATTTTTTCTGCGTGGCATTTCTTCTAACCTACAAGGTTATTTTCTTGTCCATTCACTTCTTGACCGATACAAAGTCCACAAGATCAGAGAGTCTTTTCACTGCTGACACATCCCCAATGCCAGGATAGCATCTGGTACTGCACTGAGTACATTCTCAAGAAATATTTTTTGAAAGAAAGAAAGGTCCACAAGTTAAAAGAATACTCAATTCTTGCCAGCTTGAAAAGTGCCGATCCCTTTAAACTCTTTGCTTAGAACTATGTAGGAAAGAACAGATCCTCCAATATCACAGGATATCACAGGATATGCTTCCAACTACCAAGCATGCCTCAAACATAACTGGGAAAAATAAAACAACTTACTTTAGAAGTCTATAATATGCAAACCGGAACATTTCTTGGACAAAGATAGAGAGCAACACCCCAAAGATTAGCAGGTATTTTTGTGTTGGTCCATCTTTGTTGCTGGTAATAAGTCTTGCTAGGAACCAAAAGAGTGAAGAAATCAGTAGAGACACCAACCAGAAGAAAGCTCTGAAAGTTAAAGTACACAAAAATTACAAGTGAATATAAGCACAGGATTAATAATCATTTTAAATTAAAAGGGAGAGGTGGGGAAAGACTGGGGAGATAGCTCTGTGGCACAAGTGCCTGCCTGGCAAGTGCAAGGTCATGAATTTGAACTCTGGTTCTGAAAAAAAGAAAAAAGAAAAAAAAAAACCTGTTCAGGAAAGAACAGGTTTCCTAACTTTTTTTAATTTTAACTTTTTTTTTTTCCTTGTTTCAGAACTTTTTGTTTGTTTATTTTTATGTCTGGCTCAGCCTGCCCTGAGGGCAGGGCTGGTGCAACATGTGGTGCCGGGGATGGAACCACGGTCCCTGGAGCCGCCCAAGCTTTCCTAAGCAGGTGCTTTAGACCACTGAGCCATCCTGCCGGGGCCCCAGATTTCCTAACTTTTTATTCAGAGAAAAAAATATCTTCCATAAAGTGGCCCCTGGATCACTAAACAAGATGCATCTTCCCTGGAGACACATGTGCTCTACAAGGCAAGTTGGATTTGTCCAACATTTACTTGTTTTCAGTGATACTATGACACATTCTGCAGATTCTATTCGTTCCTCACTGGAAATCTGGTTATTCACTACTCTTTTTCTTTTTTGTTTAATTAATAGACAACAACATTAATTTTATTTGCATTTATTTTATGCTTAATTTATTCCTGCGCCATAAATTTTTGTTTCTTCAGTTTCTTCTGAGATATCTTTTTCTTCTGTGCAACCTCCTCCTCTGGCTTAGGAACAATTTGTTCCCTTTCAGTAAGGATCATCTCAATATGGCAGGGGGAGTTCATGGATGGGTTCATCCAGCCATGAGCTCTGTAAGTATGGTGGTGCATTTTGGGTGCTTTGTTCACCTGGATATGTTCAATAACCAGAGAATCTACATGTTAACCCTTACGTTCAGCATTACTCTCTGCATTTTAAGCATGTACAGCAAAAATTCAGCACTCTTTTTTGGACCACTGACCCTGTGCCCAGCCCCACTGTTTGGCCTGGGCACACCTACCAACACCACCATTCTAAAATCGGAATGGCACACACTGCTTCTTTAATGTGACATCTTTCAGATACTTGGTGGCCTTTCAGATATGCATACCTTTGATGGCCTGGGCAGTTTCATGGATATTCTTAAAGTGAACCCGAAGATTTAAGCCTCTTGATTTGCATGATTTTGTGGGGTTTTCTGGGTCAAGAGAGTAGCGAACCATTTTTACAGGTCACCTCAGGCTGCTCACAGGAAGAGGAAGACTCACTACTCTTCCTAATCCGTGGCTTCCCACTGAAGTGCCAAAAATAATAAACCTGCAACTATTCCAAGTTTTGCTTTTTTTTTTTTTTTTTTTGTCTTTTTTGAGACAGGATCTCGCTATACAGTTAAGGCTGGCCTTGAGCTCATTTTTGTAGCCCAGGCTGGTCTCGAACTCACATCGATCCTCCAGCCTCAGCCTCCCAAGTGCTAGGATTACACACCCAGCTAAAGTTTTGTATCCTTAAGACCTACTGAAATTACAGATTTAACAATGAGGTACAAGAAAAGATAAGCAGGAGGATACATCTCTATTAAGAGTAACTGGTACAAAATCTATAAGTTAAAGACCTAAGTAAGCTCTCATCTAGATCGGTTTCGAAGCCTTATTCTGTAAACACTCGTAGGGATTTAACGATTTTAACAAGCTTAAGGGACTGTTCTCCCAAATCCGTTTTTAAGTAACAGGCAATTTAGCACTTTCACTACAGTTGTGGGAAGCGAAGAAGTTCAAAGAAGTGGAAACCACTGCCCACGCCAGTGCACGTGCCAACGGGAGGGTCAGGTGCATCTGTTTTGCAAAACATTTCAAATGCAAACGGCACTATTAAAAAGAAGGAGCTCACCGTGAATTTTCAGGCCAGTTTGGGCTACTCAAGCGAGCTCAAGCCCAGCCTGCACTGCACGGCGAGATCCTGCCTCAAAACAAGACAAAAACCGGAGTCCGGCTCTACCCCGCACCGGACCTCCAGATGACTCCACCCACACAGGTGAGAGCTGCGGTCCAGACACTGAGGGCCGTAACCCTGGAGACTGCAGGCGCCACTGAGACTGGAGAAAATCAGGCACCAATCTCCAGACAATGAAGGATGCCAGAACGAACTTATTCATAATTTTCCTCTTCCGGGCCACAAGAGGTCCTCAGCACCCGGGGGCTTCGCCTGCACTAGAGCCCACGCCGAGCGGCCAGCCGCGGGGGCTCGGGCCCACCCCGCGAGGGGTCGCGGGCGCCCAGCTCTCCCAGCCCCTCCCGCCACCCAATAGGTGTGGCCGTTTGGGGGTCAAGGGGGTCGCGGAACCCCGGGGAGGAGGGGCGCCCCAGCGCCCGGGTCTCCCCGCGCAGCCGCCTCACCCAGCTATGAGGAAGATGACACGCAGCGGCTCGGTGGCGATGGTGAAGACGTAGAGGGCGAGCGCGGGCCCGAAAGCAATGAAGGCGCAGCCGAAAAACACGGCCGCCGTCATGGCGACCACAGGGGCCCGGGCCGGGACCCTGAGGAGACGCGAAGGGCGGGCGAGCGAAGTGAGGGCTGGGGTGGAGTCAGGCGGTCTCCTGGGCCGTCAGAGCGGGGGCGGGGCTACTAGAAGGCTGGGCCATAGGGCGGGGCCGGGGAGAGGACGGGGCCTCTGGTGTCGTCACAGGAGGCGGGGTCTAGAGCTACCCCCCAAGGCGCCTTCAAGGCCTGGCGCGGGCTGGAGGCGCGGCGGGGCCGGGGGCGGGGCCTGGGTGGGACCCGGGCGGACCCACGAAATCTCTGAGCGGCCGGAGGTGGCAGCCGCAACAGGTCTTGCAGCGCGACTCTCAAACAAGCCCTGCACCACAGCTCTTAATCCTGAGGCAGGAGGAGGAAAAGGAGGAAAGATTCTGCGTCAACTAAAAAACTGAGCAGGGCCCAAATTATTCCTAAATAACGTAATTTTTTATAAAGCACACTTTTTTTTTTTTTTTCTATTATGGCCGGCTCAGCCTGTCCTGCGGGTGGGACTGGCGTGGCATGTGGTGCCAGGGATTGAACCGCGGTCCCTGAGGTTACCTAAGCTTTCCTAAGTAGGCACTTTAGACCCATGAACCATCTAGCCAGCTCCAAATACTTTTTAAAAATTTTCAATTTCTGGAATATCATGCTTCCCTGGATTAACAGTGCCCTAACAATAATTCACAGGTGGAAAAGATCAAATGGTGATGAGAGTAGCTGTGCTTTTTGGGGTTGTTGTGGCAAACTCATTTTAACTTCACTCCCACATCTTCGAAAAGTTGTTCTTAAAGGCATTCTGACTACCAGTACCATCTCCCTGCTCGTTGGCTCATTTTGTCCACTCCTATGCAAATGTCTGGAGGGCAGGGATTTCATTAAACATCTTGTCTATGAATGAGTGCTTTTTTTATGAATAAATGCTTTTTTTAATTTTTTTTTTTTTCTTGTTTCAGAAGTTCTGATTGTTTATTCATTTCCATGCCGAGGGCAGGGCTGGCACAGCATGTGGTGCCTGGGATTGAACCGCGGTCCCTGCAGCCACCTGCAGGCACTTTAGACCACTGAGCCATCCTGCCGGGCCCCATGAATGCTTTAAAAAGTGGAACTTAGGGCTGGCAGGATGGTTCAGTGGTCTAAAGCACTTACAGAAGCTTAGGCAGCTGCAGGGACCACAGTTCGTTCCCCGGCACCACATGCTGTGCCAGCCCTGCCCTCAGGGCAAGCTGAACCAGCCCACAGTAAATAAATAAATAAATAAATAAATAAATAAATAAATAAATAAATAAATAAATAGTGGAACTTATATACTATTATATTAACAGAGGTTTTTAAATCAGGAGTAGCAGAAGTATGGAAGTAGACACATTTTAAGAAAGATTTGAGAGGCAGGGGAGTCAGCTCAGTAGAATAAGTGTTTCCCTGGCAAGCGCAAGGTCCTGAGTTCAATCTCCAGTTTTGCAAAAAAGGAGAAAAAAAAAAAAAAAAGACTTAAGAACTGTGGAACAGAATCTAGTGATTAATGAACTGGATCATTCAATCTCCAATCTCTCTGGAGATTTCTGCCTTAAATGACTGTTGTGGAGAAGGAAAAAGAGGGTAAGGAAACACAACGACTGGTATCGTTTTGGATATCCTGAAATGTAGATGTTCCTAGGACTCTCTGACAAGGTATTCAGTAAACAACTACACTGACAGGACCAGGAGAGAGCTGAGTGTAAGTCTAGACTGAGGCTCCAGACTGGTGGACGCTTTAAAGAGCGGGTAGAAGCCCTTGTAAGAACAGAGCCCGGCCAGAAGCAACCTTAGGATGACAAGAGGAATCCCAAAAGAACTAAAACAAGAGCAGCCCGGAGGGTGGGGTGCAGAAAATCCACATGTGCTAACCTCGAAGCCAAGGGGGAAAACCTTCAGAAAGAAGAGTTGTTGGAAGGTTACATAAGGTACAGGTGACCTGTGTCCACAAGATCTAGCCACAACTTTAACAGATGTAGGAACAAAAGCCGGTCTGAAAAATTTTTGAGTAAATGGGTAGTAGAAAAAGGAGAAAGGGGGACTTTGGCTTTGGCAGAGTGGAGGAGACAGGATGTCTAGGATGAAGAGACTTACCCAACTTCCTTGGTAAGAAGTAAGTCTTCAACCGGCTGGGTCTTGTAAAGAGGCTGCATGGTAAGACAGAGTGAAGCTACTGGCCCTCCATGAGCCAATCTGAGATCCTAGTCCTAGGTCTTACTAAGCACTGATTTCATTAGTGGTGTAGGATGAGAATCTTCAGGAAGTCACACTCAGAGGGGCCAAGGAGATAGCTCCGTGGCACAAGTGCCTGCCTGGCAAGTGCAAGGTCATGAGTTTGAACCTCAGACCAAAAAAAAAGCAAAGGAAGTAACACTCAGAGACTCAAGTAACAGTCACAGTCACACATTCCTACAGTAAATTCGGCTTCAGCCTGCACACAGTACTACTATTTTTTTTTTTTTTTTTTCTCAAAAGCAGTATAGGACACATGCCCACTGGCTTGAGCAAGGATGGCGCATGCATGGCTATCCCACTGGGAGGCTTGAACCCATTTAACATCAAATGATGAACTTCAAGTCTGAGCTGCCCGGCAGGGAGACAAATTATGACCCCATCATGAATGTGTTATGAGAAAGACAAGGAGAGCATAAATCAGCCATAAAAAGTCAGAGAAACTACTTAGCTACCTCCAAGAGTGAGAGAGAGGTAGAAAGCTTGGGAAAAAATGCTGGAAGTCTAAAATGGCTGTGGGATGAATGGAAAGGCTGAGATTAGAAACAGGGCTGGTGCTGTCCACTCTTATTTCTCGCTGAAAGCAAAGCCTGAGAAACAAAATGGACAAGGAATAAAAAGGCAGGACAGGCGATTCAAGGCTGCAGGTTCTATAACAGGATGACCTCAGTGTACGCTGAACTAAGTGTATATAGGAAGTTAGGTCATTCTGATAGTCTTTAGATAACTAGGTGAGGTATAGTTTCCCAACACATAACAAGTTTCCCATGGTTTCACTCATATACTCAACAAATTCACAGAATCATGCAAAAACCGTGTAACATACTGTACAGTAATTTTTCATCCTGTTTTTATTTTAGATGAACATTGTAAAAAAAATTTTTTTCACCTGGAATAAAATCTAGTTTTAAAAAACCACAGCATCATTATCAGTACATAGTTAATGAATTGGCTTAAACAAGATCAACCACATGACAGGTCCATTTTATCTGCAAGAGATTTTCACATTAAGCCACTGGAATAAAAATAAAATATATCTAAACATACATTATAGGATAATTCTTGGGGAAAAGTAAATAGTTCTCTTTAGGGGCATGATTTTAGTTGAACAGTTTATGGTGTTTTGTACTGAACTACAGTGTCAGCTGCAAACAAAATAAGACTTATCTGTAAGGCATAGGGATGAACTATCATAATTAAATTCACAATTTTTTTTATTTTTTTTATTTTTTTTGTCTTTTTGAGACAGGGTCTTGCTATGCAGTTGAGGCTGGCCTTGAGCTCACTTTTGTAGCCCAGGCTGGTCTCGAACTCACACCAATCCTCCTGCCTCAGCCTCCCAAGTGCTGGGATTACAGGTGTGCGCCACCACGCCCGGCAAAATTCACAATTTTTAAGGTAAAAATGAAATGGTCTATGAGATCTTGGCAATAAGAAATGCAACTGCATATGTCACGCATTTCAAGAAATGAAATTTGAAAAATCCTTAAAATAATTGCTCATTTTCACACATTTAGGTCATTTACACTTTTTTTTGCTTACACTTTCATAGTAAACTTTGCCCCCATTATTTTTAGTAGTCTGGAGAAAGACTAATCCTATTATAAAATTTTGCTAGGATTTGAAATTTTATTAGCATATCTGGCTTTCTAGGTCCTTTTACAGTAAGGGATTTCATTTTTAGACATTCTTCTACTTTCAATGTAACAAGAAAGAAAAGGGCATGTTAAAAAATCTTAAAAATTGCTCCAAATTTGAGATAACTGTAACATAATGAAATGTAGTTTAAAATTTTTAAGCTTAGAAGCTCATCTTTAAAGATTAAGAATTAAACTTACAAAGGAGTCTAAGTCATAAACTTGAACAGGTCTGCTTAAATGTGTCATTTACTGAGCCCAGGAAAACTTCATCAGCCTTAATACAGACTTGCAGCAAAATGTAATCATAATCTCTTGCTTAGAAGGTTCTGCAAAGACGTATCTATATTGCACAGCTAAGTTTATTAACGGGGGCAAGGAGATAATACCTTTCATTTTTTACACTGCTGGAATAACATATATGTCCTACTCTAAATGAAGAGATCACCTATCTCTTTCTAAGTATGCCTTCAATTCCAAACAAAAGAAACATATATCCTAAACTGTGTTGATGCTTAAAGGCTGGCTCGCTATCTTTACACCAGGTATTAGAATACTAGTTAGCTAAATGAGGTATAATTTAAAAATAGTCCTTCAAAGTAAAGAGTATAGTCTTCTGAAAATTTATAACAAAGACTGCACAAAATGTTTCTGTAAATTGTAAGAAACCCTGCAGCATCTATTAACAGATGCACAGGTGGATTATTTAATCATAATCTGTCCCAAGTAAAATGTAGCTAAAATAAGTTCCCAGTGAAACATTCTCACAAACAACTGAACCTCATGCTACTTGGTTACAGCAAAGTTCTTTTGTCTGATGCCCTCAAACGCTTTGCCAAGGTCTGATCCAGTTATCCAGACTTAGTACATTGATAATGAAGTGCAGCTACCGAGCCCCTGATACTGCTGCAAAGATTCTTATGTGCCTTGAGCCATAAGACCACAAAAATGTTCGCAAAAAATCCTAATTTCTTCAGTTTCAGCAGGGAACACACAGTTATCTGTCACTAAATCCATCTACAAGTAGAAAAAATAATGCACAGTATGTACATTATTAAGCAAAATGGAATATTTATTGGGTCATCTTACCATGCAGAAAGTAAATTTCCTATCGTCTTAGCTCAAATTATATACAATTTAGCAAAGCTAAATGTAAGAAAATAGCAAGGACAATTTCTTTCTATATAACAGAGTATATACGCCCAGTGTGCTGCTACTTCAATGAGCACATTTAGACTCAAACTTTTACAGGCTCTTTCAAAGGTAAGTTCATGGAGACTAGGTACACCTACAGAAGGCAAAAGGAGAGTGAAGGAATGTAACAAAAGCAAAGCATTCTGTCTGAAAAACAATGTAGACTAACCACAGAATGTGTCAGTTTTGGTTTGCAGACAACCCCTGAGATAGAAACCAAAGTGTTAAGACACCAAATAGTCAGAGGTAAAATACTAAGAGAATTACATTCATACATGGTGTCATAGCACTTGTCCTTTAGAAAGTACACATTGTTACCACCTGGAGAGCTTAAGTGCTTGGATTCCCTCCTCCCCAGATGATTAAACAAGATGTTTCCAGGAAATTATTTTTTCTTTTCAATTGTGTATGTGAAGATGACAGACACTCAACTTTCAACCATGGAACTACCAACTACAACGGGATAGCAATGAGTAGTTTTAAGCTGATTTGTAACTAATAAAATGAACAAACAAAATCAAGGAGGCTGAAACTTGGCAACAGCAAGTTTAGTGTAACCATCAAAAATAGCACTGGCATGTTGGCAGTTTCTAAATCAAGTCTAACTTTTGAAACAAGTTGAAAAGGCTGACTGATCCAAGCATTTAAGCAACAAATCCTAATTTGAAGCAGAAATCTTTATGCTAATAAGCAATCTATCATTTCCACTTCTGTATTGTTCTTAATTACCTAGCATGGCAGCAGCAGCGTTGGCATGCATGGCAGAAAGATTAATTATAATAGAATTCATTTTCTTAGTCACCTCTTTCCTATTCCCTTCTGTGTTATGACACTGAAAGCTACAATAAAAACAAGGACATTATAATCTGAATTTGGCACATAACACTGAATGCTTTTTTTTTAATGTGGCGGTTCAATCTACAATAAGAATACTATTACCAATACTTGGGAAGAAAGAATTTGGCCTGCATGACTGGACAGGTTCTGTCATAATATACCTAAACTGATAGAGTTAGGTACTACATAGCACTCAGAGCTTTTTTTTTTTGTCTTTTTGAGATAGGGTCTTGCTATGCAGTTCAGGCTGGCTTTGAGCTCACTTTTGTAGCCCAGGCACTGATCTTCCTGCCTCAGCCTCCCAAGTACTGGGATTACAGGTGTGCGCCACCACATCCAGTTTAAAAGCTTGTTTAAAACTGAAATTCTGATATTTTCTCTAACAAAAATCTAATCAAGATTCTTCCTAGAAGTTGTATTAAGTGCAAGTACTTTTACTTAAAACAAAACAAAAAACTTGATCCAAAGATTATTATTTCACCATAACTAGGACTATCTCTTAAATTTATATTGACAAGTTAATCTTTCTCATTATACATATGATTTCTGCAAACTAAAATCTAAATCTAAATTTTGTTAACTCTTACCGACAGGGATTATCATAAAAATCAGGTGTTATCACAACATCAGTAAGCTATGGGGCAAACCTAAGAAAAAATATATATTCTGATGTGATGCTAAAATAAAACCCTAAATGATATAATTCTACCTATAAAAATTTCAGTTTAAAAAATTCAGAAACAGAAGCATAGCAACATTCAAATGTGTTACTTGGTTTCAGATAACTAAGTAATACATGCTAAACATGAGCAAGAATAGCAAATACAAACCTCAGGATAAGTGAGAAAATATTTCCAAATACAGTTTCTATAGATTAAGCAGAGGTAATAAATTTAAAAAGCAATTCATTCAGCAACCCACTCTGACCCCTCAAAAAAAAAAAAAAAAAAAAAAAAAACAAGAATGAAACAAAATTTAATAATCTGAAGAAATAAAGATATTGCAGTCTCTGACAAATAAATGGGCCTTTTAATTTTAATGAAATTTCAAACTGCCCTTTAACCTCGGTTAACCTCTGCTTAATGTCGCTGTCTCTTAAACATCCCAAGTGCACGTGTCTGTCTAGAGCCTCACAATGGGAGCCTGAGACAGTGCTGTCAGCAGGAAAGGCTAACAATGACGTGCAAAGTGGAAAAGAGTGAGAGCAGCCTGGGCAGCAGGCAGCAAAGGAAGGAAAAGCCAGTCAGGTCCTGCACACGTCTCCATGTCATCACTTCCAGATTTGAAACAAGGAGCCTGTTCTTTGTTGGGGCCACAAAGCTGGAATCTGCTTGACACTCTGTCGAAGTCCAAGCTGAGTGGTGCTCTCCACAGCAGCCAGGCGGGGACTCTGAGGACGGGCCCTGCGCTTTCAGAGAAGCAGGAAAGGAGCCCCTAGGTGTGCTGCAGTCTCTCAGAAACAGAGTTCATCAAAGCAGTGAACAGCGGAAGAAGCTGGTCTTCTTGGATCGGTTCTCTGTTATTTTGACTGGCCCGCCTGCCCCTGACGAACTGCTGTCATTCTAAAACACAGACGATGAAGTTACCAACAGAAGCAAAGTTTCATGCTGTGACCCCAGCGAGCTGACACATAAAAATAAGCTAGACTACATGAGATGTATATTCTAGTGAATGTGTACTCGCTAGAGTATTTTATTGAAGGGGAACTAATTGAATTCCAATGTCATCTTTCTCTTTGTAAACAGCAGATGAAAAGAAGAAAAAACATCCTTAGGGGGGTAGTACTTTTATTTTAATAATATATTAGGTAGGAAACTCTTATTTATAGTTCAAAGAAATTATAACCAACAGACTGTAAGATTTTAAGAGTAGCTTTGGAAATAATGCTAAGACACTGCTGGTGATAATTCTGTTTGAGGTACGAGTTGGTAATATGATGTATATAATTTAGACAAGACTTGGGTTAAAACAAACTTTCAAAGTTCTCCTTAAGATTCCTCACTGATATACTTTCCAACTTAAAAAAACCTAAGCAACTTTAAGATTATAACTATATAAATAACTGCTGCAGGAAAAAAAC
This sequence comes from Myocastor coypus, assembly GCA_004027025.1. Classification (NCBI taxonomy): domain Eukaryota; kingdom Metazoa; phylum Chordata; class Mammalia; order Rodentia; family Myocastoridae; genus Myocastor; species Myocastor coypus. The sequence goes on along the minus strand of PVJA010050531.1, from coordinate 286 downwards.
TATATAAGCTTATGACAACAACGTAATTTGTGCCATTATTATTTTCATTCTTATCAAAACTCAATTAAAGACCACTTGAAGGTCAGAGGAAAGTGCTGAACAGCTGCAGCTCTCAAACAGAATCCTAAAGAAATAGAAATAACAAAGTTCATCTGGATGAGTATCTGAGTCAAGAGAAGAACAGCTTATGAATATGTTATGGTCATATTTTAGCTTTTGTATCTGTTATGGTTTGTACCCCCAGAGCCTCATGCAGTCACAGGGCAGCTTCTGGAGTTTGTGATTG
>PVJA010050530.1:0-13227 GCA_004027025.1 Myocastor coypus | reverse complement strand
AAAAAAAAAAAAAAAAAAAAAAAAAAAAAAAAAAAAAAAAAAAAGAAGGCAATATGATAGGAAGGAAAATACTATTAATAAATACTAAAAAAAAAAGCCAACAAAAAGCAATATGTTGTGTCCTTGTTCCCATCTCCTGAACAATCACTGTTTGCCACATCAGGCAGACTAGCCTCTAAACCCTCCCTTCATCCTGGCCCCGTGTAGCCTTTGCTTTCTTGGCTAGGCCCTTGGAAGCTCCTTTTCTCCCTGTCTTGTGGTCTTCTCAGTACCTACAACAAAGTCCTCTTTTATAAAACAAAACCAAACAATCAAAGCAAAACAACAACAACAACCCCCCCCCCCAAATTATGGTTCCAGACAGTGGAAGGTTTTAGGTGCACAGAATGCGTGGCCTCAGAGCTGTAACGGCATTAGGAGTGTGCACGTATGTGCTCATTCAGCTTCACATGGTTCATGTGTGCATTTTAGTGCATGTGGGGTTAGGGAGCGTGGACATAGGTTTGGTTCAGAAAAATACAGATTATCTAACATTTACATACTTTCATTTAATGTTTATACCAATGTGGAGACCTAAGTGCTATCCAAAATATTATCATAAAGTAAATTATGATTGAAGAAATTGTTCAAAGTGTTCAAGATCAGTTGGGAGAAAGAAGAGAAAAGCTATGACTTTTGGTTTTAGGTTTGCCTAATGGTTGCCCGAATGATGTCATTGTGTTTGATGTCCTCATTGGCATGACCTTATTTAGGTATCATGCTTCTTGTGGCATACCTTTATGCAGGAAGCTCTTCCTTTCTGTCAGTCCTATTCTGTTCATCTTGCCTGGGTCATTGATCATCTCTTGGTGGCCCTAGGGTGGTAACAAAAATTATGCTCGCCCTCTTGTAAGTATCCCAGGCACAACTCACACTGTTATGTGTTTTTTTTTTTTTTTTTTTTTTTTTTTTTTTTTTTTTTTTTTTTTTTTTTCCGTTATGTGTTCTTGAATATTGGGTATGTTCAGGAAGATATGGGCTTCTTTGGAGCCTGGACAGATTATGTATATACACAGCCATAGATATCTCCATAGATAACAATATATAAATAACATGTGTATACACAGCCACAGATATCTCCATAGATAACAATATGTAAATTAATGAGAGGAAGAAAATATAAACCTAGAATGTTGTAGCAATCAAATTAGGCTTTAAGGATAAGTAGTATGGACAGACTATAAAACAGAGAAAAATAGTAACTTTAAGGCTGGAAAACAACTATCAAACGTAGAAAGACTACATACAGTGAAATTGCACAGCCAAGAAACTGGGTATGGTGGGCCATGTCTATAATCCCAGCCCTGGGGAGACTGAACAGGGGGATCACTATGAGTCCAAACTCTGTACTGAGACCCTGTATCAAAATACATAAATTAAAAAAAATGCACAGTCAAAAAAATTAGATGGCACTGATTACCACGTAGGTATTAATTGAAGATGGGTTATTCTTCAGTTCAGTTCCTACAGAGAAAAGAGGATGTTCTGGGAAGTCATTACAAGACGGTTTCTTGTTTTTAAAATGTATTTAGTACAGGGTCTCCAGGGTCTCACTACACCAGTAGGCCTCTTCCTGTTTTCAGCCTCCCAAGCGCTGGGATTATAGGTTAGTGCTACCATGACCAGTCTGTCACCCTTTGAGCATACCCTAGGGGTGGAGCTTGTTATCTGTGATGGCCTAAGCAGGCACTTTAATCCACTGAGCTCTCTGACTGGCCTTAGACAGTTTCAAAACTGGTATATTCACAAGATAGCTTTGATAATTGTCCTGATGATTTCTCCTGATCTATTGAAAAAAAATGTTTAATGCTTGAACTTATTTTCTTCTTTTTAACTTTTTGGACTAATTTTGCTTGCTTATATTTGCTCACCTGGACAACTAATTTGAGGGTAACAATATGTGATGTAACAGCTATTGTTGGATTCCTATCATTTTGTTAAGTGAGATTCTGTATCATTTGTATGTTTTGACAATTTCTTACTCTTTTTTTAAGAAATTGGTTATGATAAGAAAAAGGCTAGTCATTTTAGGCATAAAGGAGTTCATTTTTACTTAAACATCATTAGTAGGAAACAAATTGTGAGAGAAAAATGAAATTAAGCTCTTGCTAAGTATCCTTATTTGTACATTTGAAAAAAGATAGTAGAACATTGTTGGTTGGCTTGAAAAGGCTGGGAGTGTAGACTGGTACAACCTTTGTGGAAATCACTGTGGAGATTTCTCAACACACTAGGATTAGAGGTCCCATTCAACTTAGCTATTCTGAAGCTCCTGGGTATTTTTACAGAAGAATTGAAAGAATCATACTAGAGTGATATATATATATATATATATATATATATATATGTAAACATGTTTATAGCAGCACAATTTACCTTAGCTGAATCTTGGAAACAACTCAAATGCCTGTTAACTGAAGAAAAGATGTGATAGTTTTATTCGATGGAATATTATCAGTTTAAAAAGATAAACTTGAGGAGTTTAAAGGAAAACGGTTGCAACTAGAAAGCATATTCATAAATGAAATACATCAGACCCCCATATAAAACCATTGTATTGTCCCTATAATGTAAGAACCTGAAAGAGTCAAATGCAAAAGATACAGAAGGTACTGTGAAAGGGGAAAAAACTGTTCAAAGGGAAGAAATGACTGGGATGAGGGAAAGAAAAAAAAAAGAAACAAAGAAAGGAAAAAAAGTATGTGTATACATAGAATAGCTTGGTTAACTATACTTCTGATTTCTGCTGTCCTATTGAAAGCAACACTTGATGCTTAATTTTTTTTCTTTTTAATACTTTTTAACCAATTTTCATGCTTATATCTGGTAATCTAATCAACTAACTTGAAATTGCAATATAATAGCCATTGTTGAATTTCATTAATTTAATGAAATTCTGAATCATTTCTAAGGTCTTTTGTTTTACTATTTTTATTCTTTAGAAAACAACTAACATATGTTTTAAAACGAATATATCTGAACAAAATAATCAAAAGAATATATGAAGAATAAGTGACAAATGCCATATCAGGTATAAAAGCAAGCATCATGATTATATCTTGAATGATATATAGGTTAAAACCTCTTTTAAAAAGGTTTTCATTTTAAAGAATAAAACCAAAAAGGAGAAACAGAGTAACCAGCAACAGTACAAATGGTACAGAATTTCAAAGCATGAATAAAAGTTTAACACTGGTGGATATACTACACATTTTCATGGTCAAATCTGTTGTTTGGATTAGTAGATATAAGCCTTTAGCAAATATGAAAAAGGACACTTAATAATGCTACATAAGACTGTGTGCAATGGTGCTCTAAGTTATTAGCACTATGCATCTAATAGCACGGTAACTTTTGTAAAATCCAAAGCTCCAGCAGGTAAAATGAAACATAGAACAGCACTAGTAAGAGACCTTAACAAAACAACACCAGTTGCACGCATATCAAGTGGGGAAAAATGTTTGTTAAAAATAATCAAAGACAAAAGAAATACTCAATAAATTTAGTCATGGACTGGTGAGACAGCTCAGTGAACTAAGTACCTGCTTAGGCAAGCAAAGGGGTCAGAATTGGATTCCTGGCACCACATGTTATGCTGACCTTGCCCCCAGGAGCACTGAGCCAACCGCCAAAACTGGGCATGGGGGTGCACACCTGTATATCTACCTCTGGGGAGATATACAGAATGATCTCTATGAGAACAAGCTGCATAGAGAGATCCTGTATCAAATACATTCAGTCAATCAATCAATCAATTAATAAATTTAGCCATATAACCATATGGTGAACTTCAAATACAAAAAATAGGGTATGAATCTTTTGATAAATATTGGAGTTAGAAGTTAAATATACCTGAGGTTATCAAGACAGTCTCAATAAACTCTCAGTACCCTAGTTCACACAAACACTACAATTGTTCCAGAGTGAAGAAATGCTAGAGATTAACAGGAGTAGCAGCCTATAATCCCAGAACTCGGGAGGTTGAGGCAGGAGGATCGATGCAAGTTCAAGACCAGCTGGGGCTACAAAAGTGAGCTCAAGGCCAGCCTGAACTGCATAGTGAGACCCTGTCTCAAAAAGACCAAAAAAAAAAAAAAAAAAAAAAAGCAACAGTAATAACCTAGTACACTATGAGGACAGAGCTGAAACAGCAGGGTAAGGTCAGATAATGCTAAGAGTATGGCAGAAAGAAAGCATGGATTATTATCTTTGGTAAAGATGATTAGGTTACATTGGATTACAAACATTGGATTTGGGTCAACATTGGAACACTGCTTATTTTGTCCTGGCCTTTACTTTTGCTATCTGCTGTGGTATTTTTCCACCTATTTTTGAGAAATATGTTTTATATCTTCTTTCTGAGTGTGTTCTTTTAAAAATACTTGTCTTCAATTTTGTTTTTCAGTCCATCTGAACATTTTATCATCTTTTAAAAATGTATAAATGTGAATCCTTAGCAGCTAATTTTTACTGGGATAAAAATCTGTCATCTATATTTTGAAAATTGCTGCTTCGATTACACTGTGGCTGAGGTGAATAGATGCAAAAGAAAAACAAAGGCACATGAGTCCTAAAATATTTCTTAATGTGACCTTTCCAGAAAAACAGCCTTGTTGAATGCTGGTTTATGGGATGGAGAGCTAATGCAGTAATGACATTAATAGGGGACCAAATATGCATATGAAGCATAATAAAGATCCAATGCGTGTTTAAATTTTCAAAGTTACAGTGAAAGATACATTTGTGTTCATCCCCTCAAAATAGTTCCCTTCACTTCGGCCACACTCATCCCATCACCCTTGCCACTTTCTGCAGCAGCTCTGGAGTCCTCTTTCATCCTGGCTTTCTCAGTGCCCTGACTGGATTCAAATCACTTCCCTTCCATGCTTATTTTGACTTTGGAGAAGAGCTGAATGTCAGATAGTGACAGATTTGATGACCAAGGCAGACGAGGACACAGCGGTGTGATTTTATGAGCTGCGTTTCTGTTGAATGACACTGGGCAGCAGCATTTGCCACTTTTAAAAAAATATAGTTGCACTAGAAAAGAATTACAGGTAGTAAGCCAACAAAGGAGATGTAGGCATATAAAAAATCAATTAGTCCAAAAATATAGAATCAGAGAAGGTACAAGCAGCAAGAGACTTCGGAAAAGAATAGGAAATTACTTAAAAATACAGAAAGATACCTATTTAAGCATGTGTAAATTATTTAATAATGACATATTTAACAAATATGTTAAAAGGAGGGCTAGGGAAATAGCTCAGTAGAATAAGCACTTGCCTGGCAAGTGCAAGAACCTGAGTTCAATGCCCAGTCCTGCAAAAACAAACAAACAAACAACACAATACAAATATGTTAAAAGGAGATGACTTATTTATAGAGGCTTTTTCTTTTGGGTACTGGAGATTGAATCCAGGGCTTTCATATAGAGCTGCATCCCCAGCCCATTTTTAAAATTTTGAAACAGCGTCCCATTAAGTCCCTGGGCTACTCTGACTTGAACTTGTGCTCCTTCTTGCCTCAGATTTCTGGGATACTAGGATTACAGATGCACACACCACCATATCTGATGTAGAACTCTAAGTTTTTTAGGTATGAAAATTGTGAGCTTACAGATGAGGAAGTTTCTGATGTAAAGATTACACAGGTAGAAACGAAATGGAACAGCCATTACACAGTTTGTGTTTCACATAGCTGTGCTTCTCTCTCTGAGCAAATGTTACCCGTCACGTGGAAGAAACTGAACACCGCTTGGGTTCACTACCATCCTTCCCATCACACACTCAAGAAAAAAGCACTGCATTAAATGCTGATGTGTTAATGGTCTCCCAGCTCCACATACAATTCTAAGGCAAGGGCTTTGTGCACATTATGCTCCTCTTAGGTAAAACCTGCAAAACAGGTACTATTGACCAAGAAGTGACTTAAGTCCTAGTTTGAAGAAAATAGAATCCAAAGGCTCAAGCTCTGTGGTCTTTGCAATGACCTAGAATATTCACAAACTGGAACACACAGGGAGCCCAAAGGTCCCCCAGCCTCCAATTCCCGGATGGCTTCTGCTCAGTCGGTCCAGGCAGTGTGATCGGAATAGATCTCGGGCGCTAACAGTAAAAGCCATCATTTACAGAGTGCTGGCTGGGTTCCAGTCCCTGCTTTTAAGCACTATACATATATCAGCTCCTGAACCTATGACATGGATGTGAGGTGAGTATTAGTGGCCCAATTTTATAGAAGTCAGGGTGTTGGAGTGGCACAGACAAGGTCACACAGGAAAAGCTGAGGTCAAACTTCTCCTTCCTGGAAGCAGAGCATCCTTCCTAGAAACTCCCTTTGTGGAACTTTGTTTTAGCTCACCTTCTGGGCTCCTGAGTCCGGCCTCCCTCTTTATTTCAAATTCTCCAATGAGCATTTGGCCATCCGGAAGTGGCAAGTTGCTTTCCTCTTGAGCATAATAGCTTTGCTTCCGAGATTCTAAAATAACTCATTGTGGAATGAAGTGTATCATTCTTGAGCCTCAATATTACCTCCAATGTGATTAGTCTGCATTTCATAATAAAGACTAAATTTTGCAAGTATTTGCCTCCCCGTTTGCAGTATTCATTGGGAAATAAAACACGTTTTATTCAATCATTCAAGGATTAAAGGGTCAGTTTGTCTGGGAGTCACTAAAATGCAGAAATTATTCATGGCTGTTAATATTTTTTTGATAGCTGAGAATTTGCAAGAATGACTAGAAATGGTCATTATAATTAATAATAAATTTGCAACAAAACATTCTCATTTTATTCTGATGAAGTGAGGTTAAATTTAGCATGAAATGTGAATGCAAATGCATTTTAGGAGACTTTGTTGGATTTGGCTTTTATCCATATTGTGAGTAGAATTTTGTATGTGGTGATGATTACATTTCACTTAACGACAGTAGCTATAAGGTTTTAAGTGTTACATGCATGTTATACTGCATGCATACGTGGGGTGTGCATTACTTGGCCTCATTATTTCATGTTTTAGTGTCCAAATAGTGTCAGATAAGAGTTGCATATCCTTCCATCATGCAATTTGCTAAACAAGCCTTCTTGTGAGTGGGTTTTAATGTAGCACTTCCAAGCATCAAAATGGTAGCGTGTATTTATATATCAATAAGTAATAAGTCCAGCCTTAGAAAAAAATGCTGCATATTTTCTTTCCTCTTGGAATTGCTAAAAGGCATTGTGAACACTGTTTTGTTAACTGGTCCCTCAGAGGTAACATCTTGCTAAGCACATCCAGACTTGATTGATTGATTCTAGCCACTGTTGTCAAGATTGATAACCTAATACTATGGCAACTAATATTCTATGAATAAAAGATGATCAAGTCGGTAAAAGAATAGAAACTCTTACAGTAATTATGGCAATCAAATCTCATCATGATATGTTTTTCACTTTGTCCTGACATTCTCAAACTACATCTTGTAGGAAATATTTTTAGAGAAGCTGAAATCAAAGAGTGGTTGATGAAACAAGAGTTTATAGACCAGTGGGTCCACGACTAAGACCAAGGAAAAGGAGTGTCTTTATTGTTGAATTAAAGGTAACTTTTTTCTTTAACCAATAAGAAGATTTATCTTTTGTTTATTTGCTGGACTTAGGAAGTGAATAACAGTTACTGCTCATTGAGCAAAACCAGAACAAATTATGAGAAAATAATCATATATATTACCAAACATTCTAACTTTCTTAGCCCTCTTCAGTAGAGTTCTAGAGAATTTAGAAAATGTACTCAACATTATCATTGGTGTTTCTCTTTGGAGATTAGTACCACACTACCTTGCCATATTCTTCTTTTTTTATTATATATTATGACCAGCTCAGCCTGTCCTGGGGGTGGGGCTGGCACAGTATATGGTGCCTGGAAGTGAACTGCAGTCTCTGCGGTTGCCTAAGCTTGCTTAAGCAGATGCTTTAGACCACTGAAACATCTTTCCAGTCCCATCTTTAAAGGTTCTATTTGCACTCATTATAACCCCTACAATAACTTTTTAATATCCTTGAGGGGTGAAGGCAACCTTGTAAATTACTTTTTGTGTTTTACACAGCAACAAAATATAGTGTTGGTTTTTCATCTTTCCTGAATAAATGTCAGCAGTTAGAAAAATCTCCTGGGGGTGGGTTATCTGCTTACGAGATCATACAAATACCCCTGAGGAGGGGGAGAAGTTGACAGGCAGCTGGTGAAGAGGTGGAGGCAGAGGAGAGGATGGAGATGAGAAAAACAATTCATGGAATAAATAGAAACAGAGCTTTACAAAATGGGAAGGTGAGCAAGGGTTGCAAGGCACAGGGTAGGATGGGGAGGTTAGGGGAAAGAAATTAAAACATGACTTGTCTATGTATCAACTCCTCATGATTAATGTGATCACTAAGCATACAATAATAAAAGTATTTTAAATATTAAAACAATGTACCATTAACCAAACTTAAACACCTAAATGCCAGACATCGCATGCATGTCTTGATATATTCCATGACACCCCATGATGATGTATAATTTGTGTGAACTTGTATATTAGCTAAAAAATAAAATCTCATTTAAATAAATAAAAATGCCGATAGGAATTAAAGAAACTATTTTGCCATATTTTGCCATGTTTCTTGGAGAATGCTCATCTTAGCAATGACCAATTGTTTAGCTGGACTCTGCCTAGAGAGTGATCCATGGACACAGATTCACATAGTGTCATACATGCCCTACCACAGCAAGTAGGACTTCGACATGAAAGCTCAGCCTTCCCCCATCTTCATTCTTCATTGGGCTTTGTTCTTAGGATGTCTCTGGGAGACTCCAGAACTGTCACAGGCTTGTTTGTAGTAGATGGATCCCAGGGGTTGCCATGGTGAACTCAAAGGAAGCACTTAGAGCATTGATGAAAAGAGCACCTGTGAAGTATGACTGTGTGGTCCACCTCCTCAGTCCCTGGGATGTGTTCACATAGAGCCGTGGTTCTCAACCTTTCTAATGCCATGACCCCGCCATACAGTTCCTCATGTTGCAGTGACTCCAAACCAAAAAATAATTTTGGTGGCTACTTCAAAACTGTAATTTTGCTACAGTTATGATTTGGAATGTAAATACCTGACCCCTGTGTTTTGGTCATGCCCCACCAGGGTCATGCCCCACAGGTTGAGAACCGCGGACGTAGAGGGTTTCAAGGTGTGAGACCCTGAGGCCCAGAGAAGAACTGACGTGGTCTGGGATCGGTCGTCACTGTCCTGGTGTGGTGGCTGTGCTGTGTAAAGCAAAGCCATGCTCCGGCCTCTACTGAGCAGTTAGAGCACTGGGCAGTTTGCTGCTTTTTAATCACTGTGCCTGGATTTTGGCAGAGCTCCGTTCCTCGCTTCCTCTCAGAGAGCAAAGAAAGGGCTGTGTTGTTCTCCAGATTAGCCTCTACCCTTCTTCCTCGAGGAGCCTTTTCCGGAAGCTTTGTAGCAATTCCTCCACCCCGACCAGCCCCTCAGTCCTCATGCACTGGAGCTTCTGCCCATCAAGCTAAAGCTGGGTCCATTTTTAGTTGAGAAACTGAACATTTAATCTGCTGTCATGCTCCGATTTGGGAGACTTTGTTTTCTGTCAAGAGGTGTATATCTTCTTGGATATCTTTGTTTTCTGTCAAGAGGGAAAGGATATCTTCTTGGAGAGAGAACTGCACCTTCACTAGCAGCACCACGTTTGAATGACTAGGGGACCAAGGTGGGGAGGGGATTCCCCTCTGCATAGCTATCCAGATGTTAGGAGAGGAATGGATTTCCCATACTGCTCTGCTCCTGAGTGTCGAGTGAGAGGTATCTGCCCCAGTGACATGAAGCTCATCGTGTGGAGGCATCCTCCTTGGATCAGTCCCATTCATCCCACATGATCGTTCTAGGGTTGAAGAGGCGTCACTATGACCACACTCCTGGCACACTCACCCTCATTCCTGTCAAACCTGGGAATGGCACCGTGACTCTTCAGGCTTGTCCTGCTATGAAAGTGCAAAATATACATGAAGGATTCTCTTCAGCACTCCCCACCAGTGCAGGAGCTAATGTGAAGAAGAGCTGTGGTTCAGGAACACCTGTTAGGCCCTGACCGCATGGGTGGCCTCTGCAGACCCCAGCATGGGCCTCTCCAGTGGCACAGGGATCATCTCCCTGGGACCCAGGCTCAGGTCTGGCAGGAACTCGGCAAGTTCCTTCTGTCCTCTGGCTGCCCTTCCTTTGCTTATTAAGAGTGATTCCCTTTGGGTCACAGTCCTGTGGCCTCAGGGAAAAGAACATCTGCTGTCACACTTTCCCAGCATAGAGACATGGCCTTCCCATTATTGATGGCCCAGGGCCACCTGTGCCCAGAGCTCTCCTGTGACTGCTTCTGCCTGACACTCCCCTGTGCTTTGAAGGTCATATGGCACACCCAGGAAGTGCTGTTACAACTTTGGCCTCCTTTTTTTTTTTTGTTTTGTATCTTTGAGCACAATGCACAGGCAATAAGAAAACCCCACTGGGCTGAAGGGGGAATGGACGTGTGAATGATGAAATGACCAGACAGATTCAGTTCTAAAGCAGGTCATCCATATTGTATTTTTAAAATTCAAATTAAAGCACCTGATATAAGACATAATATTTCAGACTGTTGATTTAAATTAGACATTAGATCTTCTATCAAGGGAAAACTAAATGCCCTGATCTCCATTAGACTAGAAACATCTCTCAGGGCATATCTTCCCTACAAGTTTTGGTGAAGTGTGGGAATTAGGGACCAGATCCTGCCTTTCTGATTCATGTCTTCTCATGGGTGGGACTATAGCTGGATACAGATGGGAATGTAGCCAATAGTCTATATTTTGAAAATAGATGCAAATATGATAAACATTTCATTAGAGCCCTGTTAATTTGATACCTTTAGGCTGTTTGTAAGGTTTCAAATTTGCATTCATGTTGATAGGTGATTTTATGAGTGGTGCTTACTAACAGAAATTAAACTTGTCATCCAAAGTGACGACACAGAAATACATATCAAAAATGCCATTGTAGTTTTAAATTTCATAGTTTAAAATGTTTGGAAGATTAATATTAAGTTATGTACAGAGCCTAACATAAAAAACCTATGCACATAAGCAGTGCACTGTACTGCTACATATCTGGAAGGCAATGACGGCCACATTGTGCACGTCTTGTAATTGCGGGGGACAAAAGTAATTTGTATTAATTTCATGGTGTCTCAATAAATTTGGTTTTAAAATATTCATACAAGTTTTTCTTTTCCTGATATATACACTTTTTTGGCAGACATTCTTCTGTCTCTCTGTCTCTGTCTCTGTCTATCTGTCTGTCTGTATATATATATAATCTTCTACTTTAACAACTTGAACCTAAATTTTACAAGTGAATTCTTTACAATTTGTCTCAACAATCCCTATCCTAAGTAAGATAATAGATTACTTAACCAAATTGTATTAAGGTTGTTCCATGAGAATATGAAGATATCAACAGCATTGACCATAGCCTAGTATTTAGAGTGCTAAGATCCTTTACCTTAAGCTTCTATTGCTTTTAAACTTCTAAAAGGTAGGATCTATATCATGCCCACTTTTGGAATCCTATTGTCTGGCATGCAATAAGCAGCCAGCAAATGCTGGCAGAACTCAAAAGCACAGAATAGGTAATTTGTAGACCATTATAGCCTGCTATACAGCTTTAAAGAAATTGTTATAGGAATAAATAAAAGTAACAAAATCCCACTTCTTTTAAAGGTGCTATTCTTCCAAGGAGAAGAAACACCTACCTTTTACACAGGTAGGGGTGACGTTTAACTCATAACCATGACCTACGTGTCATTATTGACTTCAAAATGTTCACAGCTGGAGAGAGTGTAATTCTGGGCTGACATGAATGTGGGCTGGAAAACAATTCAGTCAGCCCATGGACTTTTCAAAAGTATTTCTAGACCAGAGGGTGGTAGGAAAGTCCCAGAAAATTGACCCTGATGATATCGTCATGGAGACTGTGACGGGTGGCATGCGCATTCCTCTCTGCTCTACTTTGCCAGCCTAACAATCCATGTGCATAGTATACATTTGGGTGCAAGAGACCTAAAATCCAACTAACGGTGACCTATATAGGAATAAGGTCTTATGTATCACAAGGTGGAGTGTTTGTGCCTTAGATGGTTCCCAAAGCCTCATCTAGTCATGGAGTAGGCTTGTTGAGTTTGTGATTGTCCTGTGGTCCAGGGGTGGAATTATGGATGTGAGTGCTATACCCACCTAGTAGCTTGCATACAATGGAAGGGAGGGAAAGAAATATGCTCTCTTGCTCCTCCCTTTCTACTCTTGCTGCTTTGGCTATTTTCCACGGTCATGAGCTATTGTGCTCTGCCTTGTGCCACTCACAAACTGTGAGCTAAAAAATCTTTCCCTCTTTAACCTTAGTGCTTAATACTTTGCCTCAGCACTGAGAAAAACTAACCAAGACACCAGGGTCTTGGAGGGCTGTCATCAACTATCAATCAGCTTTGAGATTTCTGGGCAGGCATCTCTCAGTTCTCTTGTTCTTTGTCTCACAGTTGCAAGAAGGCATCACCAGTCCTGGTGCTATGTAGATATCTAATGCAGGAAAAAGAAGGGAGGAGTGTCATACCTCTGTCATTCTATTTCCAATATGACAATGAAATAAATGCCCACATGCATACTGATAGATGCAGAAAGGGATACTTGGAACGCACACCTAGCTTTCGGGCCCAATACACCAGGCTGCAGGAAACAGGACTGGTAAGGGTGTACCATGGGGGACAGCAGCCCTCAGGTTCACCCTGACTTTGGAAACTATTCTTATTACTGAACCACCCTAGAGTTTGACTTGGACATGTGGCTTTTTAACTATTTGGCAAGGATAAGACTGACAGGGTTATTCATCAGATATAGTTTTGAATTTTCAAAAATTCTACTTATTTATGATACATAGAGTGTTACTCCTCCATACACCAATTTGTGTGGTACACATATTTTACTTCAGATGTTATCTCTGATCTCAGTTGCTCTATAAGTTTCTGCACTTGTGTGTCTGCCTCAGATGCTACCAATTCAGAGGTTTCATCTGTATAATTCTCATTTTCTTCCATGATAGTGTCTTCTGTATTTGGTTTGGGTGGGCACGGGTCCTGAGATTGCCT
>PVJA010050529.1:0-13221 GCA_004027025.1 Myocastor coypus | reverse complement strand
TTTTTTTTTTTTTTTTTTTTTTTTTTTTTTTTTTTTTTTTTTTTTTTTTTTTTGGCTTTTTGAGACAGGGTCTCACTGTGCAGTTCAGGCTGGCTTTGAGCTCACTTTTGTAGCCCAGGCTGGTCTCGAACTCGCAACGATCCTCCTGCCTCAGCCTCCCAAGTGCTGGGATTACAGGCATGAGCCACCACGCCCGGCTATTTTTTTGTCTTTTTGAGATAGGGTCTTGCTATATAGTTCAGGCTGGACTTGAACTCACTTTTGTAACCTAGGCTGGTCTAAAACTCACATCAGTCCTCCTGCCTCAGCCTCCCAAGTGCTGGGATTATAGGTATGTGCTAGCACGCTTGGCTTCTAAGAACTATTGATACAAATATTTCTTCACATTGAGCTAAGAGAAAGTAGTTGTATACATAGTCCAGTATTCCATAATAGTAGTGGGTTATCAGCAGAACTGGCATTGTCAGAAGCTGTTGACTTGAGCCTTTTACAGCTCAGCACACTAATCTGGCTTTACTTTTTATGCCTTGTGGTTAAACTTTTCTGCTGGGTGGTTAAAGCCAATTTAAAGCAAGATCTATATAACAAAACATGCAACTTTTGTATCTGAAAAGGTCAGTCAAATCCCCTCAGGATTTACCTTGAAACTATGTACAGTATTTTGTAGAACTTTTACCAGTGTTAGCTGTCTGGATGAGTCACAGCCATTGCTTGATGAGTTTGTTCTCTGTGAAAACCTGAGAGAATGTTTTCTCTCTAGGTGACTCTTCTTAGGCACACAGTACATCATCGATCCCCTTTCTCCATGGTCCTATAATCTCAATCTCTCTCTCTCCTCTCTCCTCTCCTCTCTCCTCTCTCTCTATCTCTCTCCCCATCTCTCTCTTGTTTACTTGTTTTTGAAGGAAATTTTGGTTTTGTGAGTCAGGAGTCTCACTATGTAGTTAAAGCTGGCTTCAGACTTACTATATAGTATAGGCTGGCCTTGAACTCATGGTGATTTTCCTGCCTCAGCCTCCCAAGTGCAGCAATTATGGGCGTGAGCCACCACACCTGGCTGCCCTCATTGCTAGAAATCATCTAAATGAATAACAGTAAAGTTTTATTTGAGTACTGTTCAGTATTTCTGTAATATATGACAGTGGCTATATCACAGATATACAGTAGTCGAAAGAAAAAAATGGCTTAGAGAAAAAAAATATTCCTCTGAAGCCACCCTGCTCGGCTGTATGAGGCCACTCAGCTCTAAACTCATACTTCACACAGAAGGGGAGGTTCTCCTCCACAGTTATGGAGGAAGCTGAAATCATTCAAGGATGCTCTGTGTATTTTATTTTATGTGATGTCCAGATGCAATCAACATTCTGTCACAGGGCGAGGTTGTAGTTTCTGACTCCTTCGTTACCAGTTGTGCAAACCCAAAAGGGTGACGCGACTCCATGAAATGTTAGCATTGCGTGTGACAGAGCTTGACTTAGACATCACACACCGTAAACATGACCATGTGGGGGCAGCTAGCGGTGAGAGGAGGGCTCCACAGCCCGAGTGTCCTGAAAGGGAGGGAGGGCATTACAGGGCCTGGCAGGAGCAGATGGAAGATCAGAGATCGGATCAATTTTGCTGGTCTATGGAAAGGAGCTGTTAATGTTTTAAGTTTTTTAGTTAATGCTTTAAGTTTTTAAAAATTCTTTTTAATTTCTTTTAACTTTTGTTCCTCGACTTTGAATGTTTTATCTGGCAATCTAAGCAACTAGTTTGAAGATAACATCAGGTAACACAACCATTGCCAAATTCCTATTGTTTTGTTTAGTGAAATTCTGTATCATTTCTACTTTTTTTCTTTTTTTTTTTTTTTTAACATTTTGTATTCTGATCAATAATCATACCGGTGAAAGCCAAAGTAGAACTGTGGTAACTCCCAATGGTCTCGCATGAAGAGGCAGTTGACCAATTCCCTCAGCTCAAAGGCGCTCCCTCGAAGAAGTTAGGTTCAATATGTGTATTCATTTTCCAGGCTTGCCCTACCAAATCTTTACACACTCAGGAACTTGTAATAATTTGCTGTCCTACGGCCTCCCTGGAGGTGGTAGGAAGAGCCCTACCGATGCTTGGGAATTGCTGGTGCTCAGGGCATCCTCAGGCATTGCTTAGCTGTGGGAGAACCACTGCAGCTCTGCCTCCGTCCTCGCATGGCCATCTGCTCCCCTGAAGTGTCTGTGTCTTCTTTGCCTGTACAGACATATAATGGGATTAGGTTCCACCCACACTCTGCGTGGCTCGACTTGATTACTTCCAAAATGATACTGCATGCTTTGACTTATTGTAGGTGTAAAAGTATTGAATATTCAGTAGAAATCATACGTGGGGCATTGCGTTTCTACCTTTCCTTGGATGGCAAGCTTTCAAGAGGACACTCTGTTGGAATGTTACAAACAGTGGACCCGAGTTTCCAGTCCATCTCATGATCAGGAGGCTGAACCACCAGTACTGTGCAGGGTGCAGTGCGGCTTAGCTGTGGTGTTTGGTAGGTAGGTGTATTATGTTTGATTTACTGCATGTTCAACTTGTCGTGGGGTAATAGGGAGGGAATTCTACTCTAAGTCAAGGGGCTTCCATCTTTGCAAACAAGGTCATCGTCACAGGACACCATCAACTGTCAGCGGCGTGCTCAAAAGAAGTCGGTGGGGTCAAGTAGACAATCGATGAGAGTGGAGAAAACATTCCATATGTGCTGAGCAGCAGCGCACATGCTGCTGCAGTAGGGACTATGTCACACACGAGGGACGACAAGGCCAGTGTGGCACTGGTGAGAACTGGAAGAGACCATGCTGTAAGGAGCATTGTTGGATATAGTAAGATTTCTTAAATGAGATTCTACTGACATGGGGCGCAGGGAGTGAGGAGAAGGAAGAAGTTCGTGGGGCGTACATGGTGCCTTGCTGAAGATGGCTCTGGCTGCTAGCCAGGAAACAGGCTGCTTGGTGCCAGGACAGGAGGGGAGCGAGGTCTTCTCATGGTATAGTGTGGGTTACAAAGGCAAGAGCAACCATACTGAAAACTCAACCGCTCTGATAGCAATTTTGAAGTTAAAATTAAAGGTTCACCAAAGGAAGCATTGCAGAGTTAAGGGAAAGGGAGTTGTTGATGGGTCTTACTTCCTGGCTTGCAAAATTGCACCGGTAGTGCCTAAGAGGGTGGCTGAAAGAAAGGCAAAGTTTTCCTTCTCAGCATGATGGGCTGAACTTCAGCTCGGCTAGAGGAGTCTTCAGTAGTGTTAACAAGTGGCCAAAGATGCTGTGACGCTCGTGTCCTAGCAAGTCTCCCTTGGGCTGTGATGGGGAACGCATATGACTTCCTCTTACGTTTTTTGCCTTGGTTGACCATCTGAAGAATGCAAGACCAACAGGACCAGAGTGCAGGACAGGAAACCATTGACTTGAGCATTAGGAAGAATAAATAAAGAAGGAGCGATGCCAGCTGACTCTTGCAAATCAATACGGTTTTGGTTGGTGGAGAAGTAGAGGAAGAACGGAATTCTGCACAGGAGGAATGGGTGTGACAGGTGCAAAAGAAAAGAACTGAGAAATGGGTATGTTGGGAAGAAGATAAAAGGGGCTGGAAAATCTCATAGAGGGGTTCGTGTAACGCCACAACATCTCCGCTTTTTTTTTTTTTTTTTCTTTCTGTTAACACATAACTCATGTTTTTGTATCTCCCTCTGATTGAATCTATTTAGTAATGGTCGTTGAACTGTGTAGCCAGGGATTATCATCTGTGTATGTCTGCCTGCCTCCCTATCTATCTATCTACCTATGTATCTATCCATCCATCCATCCATCTATCCATCTATCTATCCAGTTATCTATCTGTTGCACTATGCAGACACCTAAGGTTTTATTTAGGTAATGTACATAGAATATTTTTACATGCCACACTATGACATCTATCTTTTGTAAGTCTGATCAGTGTCAGTATAGTATTGTAGAGCCCAATTTAAGTCCAATAAAAACTTTCCTGTGGTAACCTATCCAATAGCAGCATACAACATGAATAAATTAATATTTAAGCTTAGCAACTGGTATTTGAAAGTAAATTTAGTAATTACTTTTGCTAGAAACTTAATAACTACAAAATGTATGACACACAAAAGTAAAATATATGCAGATATGATATACTATAGCAACTATTAAAATTAAACATTGCTATTAAAAAAGAATATGTTCCAATGACCACTCAGTTTTCAGAACCTTTAGTTTTGAAAATGCTACTGTGGTGATTCTGCCAAATTTGTAATGGTTAACATTTGATGGTAGTGCTTTCTAAAACCTATGTTATCTAATGGAGTTGTCATTTATATTCTGTCATTTTCACCTATCAGCCAACTACTGTAAGACCTAGATTAGCTTTGCTGTTTTGTGGGTATCGTTTTTGTGCCTAAAGGGCTAAGTGATGCCTTCAGTTATACATGAACAATTCGCACTAAAGTCAGAAGAACCGCGTGTGTATAACCTAGGGCGGAATTTGGCCTATGGTATGTATCACTTGGTAATGGAAGGGAGAATGTGACTTTATTTAAACATGGACTTGACTGGTTTTATTTTCCCATGCTGCTTCCCTCGGTATTTCTCTAAAATGCAACACTCACATATTTTATGTAGCTTTGTTGTCCAGGATACATTCTACTTATGTATCTCTGGAAGACAAACACAGAATATTTGAATCTGAAGAAAAGAACCTTCTTCAAATATAGAAAGGCCTTCATTGGCTAGCTAATTTTCAAATGATCCACCAGCAGCAAAAGATATAGATCCTTGTAAATTACATGTAAGAAACTCTTACAACGATTTCATTCTTCTAAGGCTGAAATAACTAGGAGAAAATTGAACTGCATTTCTAAAAGTAGAAATATACTTATATAGTGTGTGTTTATTTTTAAAGTTGTTTGTAGCCTGGAAAGGGAGGAAAGAAAGTCAGGGGAGTAGGAGGTCATTAGACTTGACTGAGAGGCTCAGGACAAGGCCCAGACACCTGCGAAGGAGGCCAGCATGTGCCACATTCCCTGCGGCTGAGGAAATTGAAATTCTGGGTCTATGGCACATAAGTTAAGGTTTTTTTGTTTTTTTGTTTTTTAATTTTCTGTGCTGTTCTAATTATTTGGCCAAAATGTTACACGTAATTATTTTAGTTTACTGTCACTTTGGGGAATTTAAAGGAAGCGTTTCATTTTAACATTTGGGGAGAAAAAGAGAAAGTTGAAAAGGACTGTCAAAAGAATCAGCTGCCAATGGAATGAAGTCTGTGGGAACACACACCAGGATGAAGGGTGATGGTTCTAATTAAATTCCTTAAATACCTTGGACTATCTTAGACAGGACACTACAAAGAATGTGGGAGGCTTTTTTAAATACTAAAGAGATGGAAGACCCCAGAGACTTTGAAAAAGTGAAATGCTGCATCTGAAAGTTCTAGTACAGATATTATTTCTTTCACTATTCTCATGAATTAGTGTTACTTTAGCTGTACATATGTATTGGGGACTGCATAACTATATATATACATATATATATATATATATATATATATATATATATATATATTTCATGGCGATGAAATCAGTGGAGTTAGTATTTCCATATTCTTAATCATTTAAAAACAGTTTTTGAATAATGCATAGCAATTGCCCGTCTTTATGAGGTATAGAGTGATATTTCAATGTATGTATACAGTGTGCACCGATCAAATCAGAGTCATTACCAGTGCCATCTCCTCACCATTTTTGGGTTCGGGGACTTCGGGCTCCTTGGTCCTAGTCATTCATAAATATGCGATAGGTGGTTATGAACTAACGATCACCCGGTGTGATGGGCTGCACTAGAATTTGCTACTCATGGCCGCTCTGTTTGAGCAGCCAGTGACTCTTCTGATCTCCCTCCTCCGGCATTTCCTTCCCAAATCTCTCAGAATCACAACTGCATAGTTTCGTGGACGTTTTATACACACACACAGACACACACGAGAACCCCTGGGACACTTTTCCTTCACTTCCTCACTTATTTCACTTCATATGATATCTTCCAGTTCTGTCTTTTATTATTATTATTGTTGTTAATTTTTTTCATGTTTTAAGGAAGGGTCTACAGGGCGCTCAAGGCCTCACTACTCAGTCAGACTCATAGTGATTCGCCTGTTTGCAGCCTCTCAAGAGCTGAAATTACAGGCTGCACCCAGTCTCAGTGGCTGTCTCCGCATGCCCTAGGGGTGGGGTCAGCATAACACAATAAGAATGGAACCCCCGGCTGCTGGGCCTGCTTGCACTGCCTTCACCCACTGAGATATAGGGCTGGTCCTTAGTGTTGTACATTGTGATGCAAATAATAGGCTGTCACTCTTTTCATAGATGAATAATATTTGATGGCGCACAAATGTTAATTCTGCTACCCATGCATCAGCTGATGGGCATTTAGCGTGGCTCTGAATTTTGGCTCATGCGTTGGTACAGCAATAAGCATAGGTGTACAGATATCTCTTTGGTATGCAGATTTCACTTTACTGCTTTACATCATGACTACACTAGTATACATTTCCTTTTCTCTACATCCTCCCCAGCGTTATTTATTTATTTGTTTGTTTATTTATTTATGCAGGACCAGGGTTCAAACTCATGACCTTACACTTGCCAGACAGATACTTATGTCACGGAGCTGTCTCCCCAGCTCCTGTAATATATTTATTTATATTTGTGTGTTTGTTAGTGGCCATTCTAACTGGCATGGAACGACATCTCTCATGCAGAGTGATATTCATGACATTCATGCCGCTTAGTATTTATCAGGTCACTACTAATGTTGGAAATTTTGATTTTCATAAATTTGTGGCCCATTTTTTTTTTTTTTTTTTGTCTTTTTGAGACAGGGTCTCACTATGCAGCTCAGGCTGGCCTTGAGCTCACTTTTGTAGCCCAGGCTGGTCTCGAACTCGCACCGATCCTCCTGCCTCAGCCTCCCGAGTGCTGGGATTACAGGCGTGCACCACCGCGCCCGGCTGTGGCCCATTTTAATTTATTCTCTTGCACATTGTTTATTTCTATCACGTATCTACCTTCAGTTGAATTATTTGACGAGCTAGTATTGTTACTGAGTTTCTTATCTACTCTTGAATATTACTCCTTTGACATACAAATAATTTTTGGTACCTGTTCTGTAGCTTGTCCCTTCAACCTGGAAATTTTATTTTTTTTGGCCATACAGGAATTTCTTTTTCTTTTTCTTTTTCTTTTTCATTTCTTTTCTTTTCTTTTCTTTTATTTCCTTTCCTTTCCTTTCCTTTCCTTTTCTTTCCTTTTCTTTTCTGTCTTTCTTTCTTTCTTTCTTTCTTTCTTTCTTTCTTTGTTTGTTTCTGTTTTAGGGAAGGGTCTACAGGGTTTAGCGTTTCATTACTAGATTGGACTTGTAGTGATCCACCTGTTTACAGCCTCCCAAGAGCTGGGATTATAGGCATGTGCCACCATGCACAGCCTCAATTGCTGTCTCAGCATGTCCCAGGGGTGGGGGTCAACCTGACAGGCCTGGGGTTCGAACCCTTGGCCCTTGTACCTGCTTACAGGTGCTTTAATCTGCTGAGCTCAGGGACTTTCAGGTTAGCTCAGTGGTTTAAGCATTTGCATGGCAATCCCAGTCAGGCACAGGGGATGGCAGCTTGGTCCCCAGATCCACCCTTAAGGCACCCTGAGCCAGCCCCCTCCCCCCCAAAAAAAAATCCTTCCACTGAGCTTTCTGGCCAGCCCTATAACTTTCAGAAATTTCTTAGATTATACTGACACAAAACAATACAGTTGCAGAATGAAAAGTCAAGATGCAAAAATCAGTGCCATTTTTGTATAACAATAAATGATATTGATGAGAAATAAATTGTGAAAGTAATTCCACTTGTAACAGCTAAAATAACAAAACCTTAAAATCTAATCAAAGAATTAAAAGACTACTATAATGAAAATTACAAAACTCTAAAGAAAGAAACAGAAAGGACACAAAACCTTGGAAATAGTACCTCTGTGAATGGAGCGGAAGAATTAACATTGTCAAGATGTCCATGCTCCCCAAAGCAAACTATGGATTCACTTACATTACCTAAAAGCAAAGCAGAGTGTAAAGCTAAAGTACTCAGAGTGGTGAGACACTGGCATCAAAACACGCAGGGACCGGTGGAATAAGAAAATGTTCAGAGACCAGGAATGAGCCACTGGACCGGAGGGGACCATCAGGCCTACGCCTCCTTGACAGACCTGCCTGCCTGGAAGGAGTCAAGGGCCAGGCAGCCAGAAGGGTCCAGTGGTCCAGCCGGATGGGGCTCAGCTGGAAGGAGATAATACCCAGCATCAGACACGACCCAGGTCTGGCCAGTTGAGTTTAAGTTCAGTAAATCTAGACCAGGTGAGCTGAGGCATATTGCTGGGTGCAGTTCAGCCAAGACTGAGGCCCAGACCTACAGGAGCATCCTTGTGGCACAGAGGTGGCAACAGGTATCTGGGATCAACTAGTCTGCCTGGAAGACTCCAAGTGTATGAAGGGGAGGTGTACAGACAGAACTCATGGGAATTAATTTGAAAACAAATTATGAATTTAAGATCTGCTTTGTTATATAATCATGTTTCCTCTTGTGGTCTAAAGTACAAACCCATTTCCTACAAAAGTACATCAGCCGGCCGTGGTGGCTCATGCCTGTAATCCCAGCACTCGGGAGGCTGAGGCAGGAGGATTGGAGCGAGTTCGAGACCAGCCTGGGCTACAAAAGTGAGCTCAAGGCCAGCCTCAACTGCATAGCGAGACCCTGTCTCAAAAAAACTCAAAAAAAGACAAAAAAAAAAAAAAAAAAGTATGTCAATTTCTAAATTTGAAGAGCTGTAATTAGTATTGCTAGTTATACTACTGGAAATAGGAAACCGTATCTGCCTTAATCACATGTTTCTACACTGAAAGACAGAGGACAGTGCCAAATGGAAAACAATATCTCACTCCCAATTAATAGAGAAGGCAAAATCTTGGGACACACACAAAACCAGAATCTCTGACACAGAAGAGACACCTAAAAAACAGATTCTTCACAGAGTGGCTCTGACTGCAGTGATACAGCTACCTACTATCACACTCTTTCACAAAGAGATATCACAGAAATCAAAATAAAGCGTTCACTTTGAAATAAAAAAAATGACAGAAAGAAGGAGCAAAGGCAATCTCAGGCCATGAGCCCACCCAGAACAACCCCAGAAGACATCAGCATAAAAGAAAATGGAAGTCACACACCTGAAATCTCTGAAATAATAGCAATGGAAGTAAGTAAAAAACTATAGAAGGGTATAGAAGAAATGAGATTAGAAGTAATCTCACGGGTAACAAAAAAAAAAAAAAGAAGTGATAATTATAATGAGAGAATTACTAAGTATTTCTAAAGAATCTCACAGGTAAAAAGAAATGATGATTATAATGAATTATTAAGCATTTCTAAAGAAGACACTGATAAAAAACAGAGAGGAATAGAGAAATGATGGAAACCTGGAATGAGCAATATAGGAAAGAAATAGAGTGCTTGAAGCAGATTCAAAGAGATATATAAAAAATTAAAGTCTCCATTAAAAATTGGCAAAATAGCCGGGCGTGGTGGCTCACGCCTGTAATCCCAGCACTCGGGAGGCTGAGGCAGGAGGATCGATACGAGTTTGAGACCAGCCTGGGCTACAAAAGTGAGCTCAAAGCCAGCCTCAACTGCATAGCGAGACCCTGTCTCAAAAAGACAAAAAAATAAAAATAAAAATAAAAAAATAAAAATAAAAATAAAAAAATAAAAAAAATAAAAATTGGCAAAACCATTTGAATAAAAGTGAAGATAGATTTTCAGACCTTTAAGACATTGTTGCAGCTAGCGAAAAGCTAAGGAAAGATCACTTATACACAGCTAGGATCCAGGAAATAATAATTCAACAGCTGCGAGTTGATGCAAGCATGAGCAGCATAAGGCTCCAGGCATCAGTGAGAAAGAAGGAGGCAACGCAAAGGACATAGAAAGAAATGGGAGGAAGTAATAGCAGAAAACTTTCTGCACATAGGAAAGGATTTGATGTTCAGGTAACCAAGGCATGTAGAACTCCAAATAATATCAACCCAATTAAAACTACATGGAGACATATAATAATCAAGATCCCAGGAATTCAGCACAACATCACATACTAAAAACCACTAGGGAAAAGAAACGGACCACATTTAAGGGGAAAAAAAATAGAATAACAGCCGATTTCTTCTCACAAATCATCAAGTCAAGAAGAGCATGGGGCAAAGTTTTTTCAAGTCCTTCAAGAAAACAAATTCCATGCTGTCTATGGAATCAACCCAGAATATGGCTTGGAACAGCATACTTCACTGAGTCTGAAACAACAGTTCCTCAGAACCGGTGTGTACAGTGTACATGAGAGCGGAGCCAGGACAGTTCTGAGGGGTGCGACCTTCCCAAAGGGTACTTCACTTGCCAATCACAAGAGCCACAGAAATGACAGATGGATCCCTAGGGGATGGATTTTACTTAAGTGCCCTTGGGAGGGGTTCATTTAAAGCAGCTTGGATCCATGGCTTTATGGGCATTGGACTATTTGGCCTCTTTGACTATCCACTCATCAGTCAGGTCCTGTCTCTTCAGAACCAGGTTTTTTTCTTTCTAATATTTGAGCATCTGAAGAGCTTGCAGAGTGCTGATGAGCTCCACAGGGCTCACAGCCGTCTCCTGTATGATTTTTTTTTAAAAGAAATCTCTTTGCCTTGGAAATTATGCAGGTAATAGAGAGGCACTTCTTTCCAGTAACTGTGGTGGCTTATAAACCCCAGGTCTGAGAGCAGACATTCTGGGGAGCCAAGGGCAGGAGCAGGTGTACCTTTGTTGACAAAGCAGTGTGCTCATCTTGTGCCTTCCCTGGGTAAGCGACACTCACAGGCAGATTGGTAACTCACCATCACCAGATCTTACTCAAATGGCTCTGAGGCCTCTGGTTGACCTCAGGAGTCTTAGCCACTTCCCTAAATGGGTCAGGAAGAGTGAAGACAGCCTATCTCATCCTTGCACAAGAATGCGTGTGGCTTCTCATGCTCCCCGATTCAGTTCATGTTTATCCTGGGTTCTGAGCCTTTCCAGATGCTGACTTAGCCCACATAGCTTGCCTGACCCCTTACATATTGCCTCTACCTACTTACTGGCAAAGCCTCTGTCTCAGCTGTCCTTAAATGTGTTTCATTAAATACCAAAATATGAGCAAAAAGGGTACTGTGGTCAAATATACTTGGAACACACACACACACAAATCCAACCTGGACTAATAAACCCTGAAAAACTCTCTTTCAAGTTTAATGGAGAAATGAAATACTTTCATGACAAAGAACAACTAAAGAACTTCATGACGACCAAACCAACCTTACATAGAGTACTAAGTGATATTCTAGAAGGGAATCAAAATGCCCACATTTTCAAGAATAACAACAGAAAGAACCTACCAAACAGCAAACTATTAAACATGGGAGAAAATTAGGGAACCAATAGAAGGAAAATAACATGACAAACGTAAGTCAATATATACCAATGATAAACACCTATGTTAATAGACCCAATTCCCCAGTTAAAAGAAATAGACTGGCAGAGTAAATTTAAAAGCAAAATTCTATAATACACTGTATGTAGGAAACATATTTAACCCATAAGGAAATTCATAAACTGAAAGTCAAAGGATGGAAAAAAAAGTCTACATTCTCTAGGACCTCAGAAAAAAGCACGGGTAGCTATTCTGTTTACAGACAATCAGAACTTCAAACAAAGAATGATCAAGCAAGATAAAGAAGGTAACTATACACTGGTTAGGGGAATAGCTCAAGAGGAAGAGAGAGTAGTCATAAATACATATGTACCAAATATGATAGTACCCAGATATATAAAAAAATTTAAAGGACATGAAAAATGTAATAATCAATATCACCAATGGGTTACAGATGGCATTAAAGAAGAAATTAAACAATATTTATAATAAAAGTTCAAACACAACTTACTAGAAATTGTGGCATGCAATGAAAGTATTCCTCAGATGGAAATTCACAGCAGTGAACTCACACATTAGGAAAACAGAATTATACCCTAATGCTGCACCTCAAGCTTCTAGAAAAAGAAAACCAAAGAAAGGTCAAAGCCCAAAGGTGGGAGGAAATTATAAAGCTTAGAGCAGAAATTAACGCAATTGAGACAAAACAATACAAAGAAATATTCAATGCAAAATTTGGTTCTTTGAAAGATTAAATGAAATATGTAAACCCCTAGCTAACTTCCTTTAAAAAGAAGAAAGAAGAAAACTCAAATTCAAGCAATGAGAAAGGAAGAAATTACTAGAGATCCTGTGGAAATTCAGAAGATCACCAGTAGCTGTTTGAACAATCTTTACTTTCAGGATTTGAAGAAATGGACAGATTCCTAGACAGTACAAAATGTCGAAACTGAATTAAGAAGATAGAAAAACTCTTAATAACTCAATATCAGCCAATGAAATTGAACATCAATAATAATAATAATAATAATAATAATAATAATAACAATAAACTTATCAATGAAGAAAGGCTTAGGTCCTGATAGATTCACAGCTGAAGTCCTCAAGAAATTTAGACAACATTTATTTCCAGTACTCCACAAACTCTACAATGAAATTCTTAATAGGAAACAATGTTCTCAAATCATTCCTGGAGTCAAGTATTATGCTGATAATGAAACCAAAGAAAGATCCAACCAAAAAAGAGAATTACGGATCAATTTTTTATCAACATAGATGCAAAAAACCTCATTGAAATACTAGTAAATGCAATATAGCAAATCATCGAGATGCTTATATATCATGATGAGGCAGAATTCATCACAGGGGTGCAAGGATCATTGAATATATGCAAGTATAGAAATGTAATACACTAAAGCAGTAGATTCACAACAGAAAAAAATCACACGATCATCTCAATAGATGTGGAAAAGGCATCGGCAAAGTCCAACACTCATTCGTGACCAAAGCCCTATGGAAAATTGGAATAAATTAAGTTGAATACTTCAACTTAATAAAAGTCATGTATGATAAACCAACAGCCAACATAATTCTGAATGGAGACCAACTGAAAGCTTTTATTTTCAAATCAGGTACAAAACAAGGATGTCCTCTATCAC
>PVJA010050528.1:0-13200 GCA_004027025.1 Myocastor coypus | reverse complement strand
AAAAAAAAAAAAAAAAAAAAAAAAAAAAAAAAAAAAAAAAAAAAAAAAAAAAAAAGGAAAACGACTAAAACAAATACCCATCAATATTGCACCTCTGTATTATTTTTTTGCAACCTCAACTTTGTAGTTTTATCAAAACAGCATGACTAGTACATTACCATCTCACCTGCTACTTGGTCTTTTCTTAGGCTTCAACTGCTTAAAACTACCACATACTTTAGTAGCACTTGTATTTTAGTCATTACTTTTGGGTATACTTTCAGTGTTTCCCAGATTTTCTGGCTGCCATTTCTATTATCTTTTTCTCCTAGCCAGGTTTCGTGCACTGACACTATGTCAATTCCTCTCCTATCCTCACACCTTCCTCAAACCAGACTGTCCTCAAAGCACACTCCACAGCTGTCTTCTTCTGTTTTCTGTTTTCTTTGTTCCCCAGTTACATTCATTGTCTCCTCACTCTTAAATCCTGTTCTACACCTGTTTTACTGAATAAAATTCTTTATTTCCTAATAAAGGGCTATACAAAATGACAAAAAGGAGCAAAATGCACTCACAGGCACCAAGCCGACCCAGAACAAATACAGAAGACGACAGCATAGAAGAAATTGGAAATTACACACCTGAAATCTCTGAAATAATAGCATTTGAAGTAAAGAAACAACTGCAGACAAGCATAGAGAAAATCAGATCAGAAATAATTTCTGAAGTAAAAAAAGAAATAATACCTACAATAAAAGAAGTACTAAGGGCTTCTAAAGACAATGATAAAAAAATAGAGGAGCATAGAAAAATGACGGAATCTTTGAGTGAGCAATATAGGAAAGAAATGGAAGCAGATGCAAAGTGCTATTCAGGAACTTAACACCTCAATCACAAGCTGGCAAAACCATTTCAATGAAAGTGAAAATAGACTTTTAGACCTTAAAGACACGATTGCAGCTAGTAAAGAGGTAAGAAAATATCTCTTAATAACAACTAGGATGCAAGAAAAAAATAATTCAACATCTGCAAGATGATGCAAAGATGAGCAATTAAGATTAATAGGCATCAATGAGAAAGGAGTCTGTACAAATGATATAAAAAGAATATGGGAAGAGTAGCAGCAAACTTGCCAAATAAGGGGAAACAATTTGACATTCAGCCTAACTGAAGCATATAGAACTCTAAAAAACATCAACCCAATTACAACCACACCTATCATAATCAAGATCCCAGAAATTCAGCACAGGAACAGTACACTAAAAGCTGATAGAGAAAAGAAACAGATTACACTTCAAGGAAAACGCATTAGAATAACAGCAGATTTCTCTTTACAAACCATCAAGTCAAGAAGAGCACAGAGCAAAGTCCTTCAAGTCTTGCAAGAAAACAACTTCCAGCCCAGACTGCTATACCCTGCAAAACTCTCTTTAAGATTCAACGGAGAAGTGAAATACTTCCAGGACAAAGAACAACTAAAGAATTTCTTGATGACAAAGCTGACCCTGCATAGTTTACTAAAAGATACTCTAGAGAAGGGTCAAAATGACCATAACTCCATGTAGGAGAATTGAAAGAACCCCAAAAATAGGGCAAATAATTAAACACAGGAGAAAAAGAGGTATACAAAAGCAGTCTTTCAACTATTCTTTTATACACAGTAGCAGAATATGTCCATCAGCATATTCTACAAATGGACCTCTCCTGCACCCTATGGGTCATGATTCTGTCTGGATCTACAGGGTGGATATTATCAAAGGAAGAGCATAGCTCAGTCCCACAAGTGACACCTGGCCACCAGTAAGCGTCATGGACACTGTCCTTATGCACAACATACTAGAACTTTGTATGATACCCTATGCCCAAAATGTTAGAAGTTCTGGTCATATATTTGCAATTCCAGTATTTATGTTATGTTTTACTCTTAGTAATTCTTTATTACCTTAGAAACATTTTCTTAGTTGAGATCTTTGTATATATTCACCTATGCAAATACTATGGGGATAATATGAATTGATTACAGATTTGTACATATGATACATGACATTCTGGCCTCTAAGTTGGAATCATGATTTGATTTGGAGTTTGAAATATTGCTTTGAAATATTTAATTTTACTTAATTATACTTAATTTTCTGAATATTATTTATACTTTTTTGTTTTATAACTCATACTGTATCTTTGACTTACAATCTACTTATAAGACATGGTATGATATTTTCTCCACTATTAGAAACTTCAAAAAGGAAAAAAATATACATATATATATGTACACTCAAGGATATACATATTTAGAATAGATATATAGCAACTTTGTCTTAGTTCACTGACGATAAAAGTTTGTAGTAATATTGTTTAGACAAGATACCAGGTCTGCACCTTTTCCTCTGAATATCTACTACAAAGACAGCAATATGCACGATATTAATTGTAGCCATCCTACTAACTTGTTTTGAAACTGTTTCATTGCTATTTTGTCTTTTTTTCTCAATGAAATAAAAACATTAAAAAACAAACAAAAAATAAATCTGAGATGATCACGTAATTTTTAATCTTTGATTCTATTTTTGTGGTGTATTAATTTACTGATTTGCACATGTTAAATTATCTTTTTATCCCTAGGATGACGCTTGATCATGGTATGTGATCTTTTTAATGTGGTGTTGAGTTCAGTTTGCAGTAATACTGAGGATTTTTGTATGTATGTTCATCATGGATAATTGCTCTACTGTTCTCTTAATTTTAATTTCAGAAAAATGGCACCATTTGGGTGAGTTATTTATAAAGGTCTGATAAAATTCAGCAATAAATCTTTTCTTTGTTGGGAGACTTTTAGCTTTACTTTATATTTTCTTGGTTCAATTTTCGTAGGTTATATATATTTAGAAATTTAAGTCTACTCTACAAATGATGTAATTTGTTAGAACGTTTTCAAAATAGCCCTTAATGGTCTGAATTTTCGTGGTATTTATTTTAATATCCCTTTTATGATCTCCAATTTTATTTTGGGTTTTTTTTTTTTTGATTACTGTGAATAAAGTTTCATTGTTTTTTAGTTTGTTTTTACCTTTCTGAAGGTCTTAATTACCCAGCTACAACTCAGAGATAATGGAGTCAGCTCTATCTGTCCAGCTACACAATAGCCTACACAACTATTCTGATTTACCAGCCTGCTTCAAGTGGCAAGCTAGTCCCGTCAAAGTCTTAGTAAATCTTGCTTGCTTGCCTGAGACCCTGAGTTTCCCCCAACGCTTTTTGCTCCATGATAAATGTCTCCTTCCAATTAAATCTGCCCTGGACACTTCTGCCTGACAATATATGACTAAGTATATGTAACCAAACATAGACTAAGCTATGTATGTAAGTAACCAATTAGAGACTAACCTCTTATCAACTCTGTATTTCCAGCTTACAAAAAAGCTTTAAGTTGCTTTTTTGCTGTTGCTGATATTTTTGGGGAGCAATCCCATATCGGCCTGTCGGTGTAAATAATAAAGTTGCCTCTCCAATTCCTCGGTGCTGAGTTTTCCACCCAGTCTGCTACAGTTTCAACAACAGTTGGGTGGCCTGTGTTTCCAGAGTCTACTGTAATGGCTGGCAGCTTTCCACGAGAGGACCCTGGCACCTCTCCCCTCCCACACAAAGAAGTTCATGTAAAATGTGTACCACTTTTACTGCAGTCCCTGTGGGTTTTTTATGTGATTTAGATTTCATATCACTTATCTGTTGGTTCTAAGAATTTTTTCTTCAGTATCTCTCCATGAAATACAATATTTCATTGTTGTCTTAAATCTCTTCCCTAATGGAGTGACACAAAGGCTACCTCTATCTCACCATCTTGCACTAAGACTCATTAAAGTTTTAATATTTGCATCATATTTCTGATCAGAGCTCCTCACTCTCTACTTGCTTCTTTTTCACAGAATTCTATTTTCTTTTACAAATACAGCATATTCACAGTCCTTTGTACAAAATAGAAGATTAAAAACATGTATGTATACAATTACCAGTGTCATTGGGATTCTGCTTTTAAGATTTTGGGTTGCTTTTTTTTTTATTGTGAAATGAAACATAGTAACAGATATACGAAGGCATAAATACTATACCTTCATTTAGGATAATGCCAATACCATTAAAATCTTCCATGTATCCCTTACTAGTCATAATTTCCAATCCTCAAAAGGTAACCAGCATCATAAGTTTGGAGGTAATCACTTCTTTTTTTAATTTTTATTCTTTCACTCTCTGATGTCTTCTCCCAACTATTATGATTTTATATTTCCTAAATATATATTTGAAATTAAAATAATTCCCTTAAAACTAGTTTTTATAGCTTAAAACTTTAGATATTTGACTATGTTATACATAGCTATGAATCATTTATTTGAATATTTACATGACAGTCAACCATTACTTTCTATATTCATGGCTTTCTGAGCATCTAGCTTGTCTCTACCAAGGGGAACCTATCTATTCATCACTAAATATACGTGTACAAATTCCCACTGGATGCTTTCTGTACAAGCTATGCTGAAGAAAGGTAGTCTCACTGACAGGCTTTGATATAGAAAAAAGAATAAATTTATTGTGAGACTTTGAATCTACCCAAATTTCAGAGTAAAATTAAGATACCAGTATCCATAGTAAAAACTTTACTTTTCTTCAAGAAAGTATTTGACTTTTTAGAAAGAGAAGTGCAGTTACATCTTATGCTAAATCTAAGTGACAGAGGTAGTGGGTAAGTATTTCAAGCATAGTCCATAGTTCCATACAATAATTTAGAATAAATACTGGATTTGTATAGAATTACTGGCACCTATTATTTACCAATCCAAAATCTCTGAATTCTATCATACACCTTTTCTGTAGTCTCTTTTTAGCTACTCCCAGTTGCTCTGCACTGTATAAATTTGTTAAATTGTCTCATCCATTGTGATCTCACCCTTGAATCCAAATGTCTTTACTATCACAAGATTGGCCCTTTTGCGTTTCTGTAGTTCATTACATTATATCTCAAGAAAGGTGGTTGACCACAGCCTGATCCACCATGAAGTAGAAATATAACTGTTGACTTTCTCATTATTAACTTTTTTCTGCAATTAGTCAGTATTATATATGTTAAACTTTCATATCTAGCAATCTGCTATTGTTTTATTATGAAAGCATTCAAATTACATAGGAGCTAAAGGAATCTTACTTTACACAAGTACTTCTTTATGATAGGAAATAAAGTATATACCACTAGGCTATTCAATATGATTTAAATTATTTTTAATAGTAATATAGTAACTTATCAAAATAGTCTTATGAATTCATACAAAAATTCCACCTCATTGCTGAAACACAAAGCCATGTTTTAAAGAATGAAATATTTATTTACAGGGTATAATCATATTTGAAAAAAAAGCTTTAGGGCTGTGAAGATAGCTCAGTAGAGTAAGTGCCTGCCTGGGAAGCACAGGGTCCTGAGTTCAATCCCTAGTACTGCGCATGCACAATGGGGGTGGTAGCAGTGGTGGGGACAAAGTTTGCGATAAAAATGAAATAGAAAGAAATTCCTAGGACTAAAGGCAGAGGCTTCTGTGTCTTGAAAACAAAGCAATCAGACACATCTGGATGTCTACCTTCCCTCACAGTAGGAAAATGATGTGATTTACCTACTGTGAGTTCTGGTTACAGAACTGGTTTCCTAGTAGGAATAAGCAGAATTGGCTGCATAGTAATACTGGAATCAATTCCTTTATATTTTGGAAATGCTTAAAGTGCTTAGAAGAAGCAATAGCTATGATTCCAGTACAAAAGAGACCCAAATTTTTAACTGATCAACCAGCAAGGTCACTAATTAATAAATTTACCAAGTAAGCAAGAATCAATACAAGTAGTAGAAAGAAAAATAGAACATGAAGTTCAGGCTTTATGAACTTACGAATTTAAATTTCAATGAATATGATAAGGAAAAACTAAAAGGCTAACAAATTCAACTGTATAAAACAATAAATATATCAAGAAAAAGCCAATAATGAAGCCATCTTTTGAAAATCTTTGAAGCATACTTAAAAAGCATCTGCTATACTTTCGATCTTCAATGCCCTCAAAAGATGGCAGACTCTCCAGAACAGTGCCACTGAGAAGTAGTAGGGCTTTGAGGTTTCCCAGTAATGATAGCACACCCTCCATCAGATGCTCAGACCCTGGGTCACTCCCTCACTCTGTCCACCTGAGGCCACAGAGGGAAACCACTCCCTCTACACTACTCCATGAGATGCTGTGCCAAAGCAGTGGGACCAGTTGTTTACATCATACACGAAAGCCTCCTTATGGCAGCAACAGACACTTACATAGTATCTTAAAGGAAATAATAAATTTAAAAGCAAAACTGGTAAAAAGTTCACTAAAAAACAGCAAATGATTTTAATATACCCACTGCAGGGCAGGGGGACTGGGCAGGCGGGTAGGGTCTTGTTATGTAGCTCAGCCTCACCTTGAATTCACTCTACAGACCAAGCTGGCTTTGAACCTGGAGTACTGGTATTACAGGCATGAACCACCACACCTAACTTAATATACCTACTCTGATCAGTCAGAAAAAATAAAGAACCTGAAATATACTGCTTAAGATGGTACAAAGTCTGAATTAGATTCTGATAAATATAAGCGACTTGACAGAAGACACACACATAATCAGGTTAAGATTTTATACTACAACACCTAGCAGAATTCTTATTTATAGTTAAATAAAATTAGTAATTATGAAATGAATGTCTGAATTTCCACTTTCAAGTACAAACAATTTCACAGCTATAACAATCTACCATTAAGGCATTTTTAAATCAATTAGGACATATTATAATGGTTCTAATCCAATATATTACAGTCTTACTCCTTTAAAATTTAGGAAAACAACAGATAAGATAAAAACAGCCAGAAGTACAATTCCATTTTCTCTCTTGAAATCTGAACTTACTGCTGGTTCTCTGTCATAATCTACTTTTCCTTCCTCTTCCACATTTCAGCTTCAGCCTATAACACATAACCAAGCCAAGCAGCTGTCTGCAACTTGACAGTCATTTCTCAGTTTTTAGGAAACATTGCACATGTAGAAATAAAACGATCAGATCAGGAAAGAAATCTGATGGAGATTCAATAATAAACGGTAACACTGAACTGAAGAACTAAATTAACCCAGAGAAGTGAGTACTGAAATAGATTTGACAGTCATGAAGAAATTGGAAACAACAGGACTGGTATCTGGTCAGTGTCAGGTTTCTGATACATACACACTGGGCCACAGAGAATGTAGGTGAGACAAGAAAACAAGAAGAGAAAAAATTGCTAACACTAAGCTTAATTTTGTATACATGGAGTACCTACAAAATATTCAGACACAAATATCCTGTACCTGGTACAGATGTTGGTTTACATGGAGGGGGTAACTGTGTTTCAATAAAAAGATAAAAAGTCTGTTGAGAATTCATGTTTTGAGCTAAGTGAATGATGACAATGATGATGATACATGTTTACACAACTGCTTAAAGGTGTGAAAATATTGTGTGCTGGTGGGCCACCAAGACCACAAGCTAGCTTATTTTAGTTTTCTGATTACTGATTTGGATCTCACTGATAGGATAAAAATTCATAGTATAAAAGAGATAAGGAAAAGGGTGAGAAGTAGGAATCCATATGAACATTAACATTTAAGAAGCTGTGTGAAGAAAACAAAACAAATTCCTGACCTTTGGATGGCCGTGGGCTGTGGAGCAGCCTAAAGCACAAGGAACCAGGTTCCATCCTGGTACCACATGTCCTGCAGGCCCCTCCCTGGGTGCACTGAGGCAGCCCCCAAGACCATGGTGGTCCGCACCTATAAACCAAGTGTTAACGAGGCTGAGACAAGAGGATCACTATGATTCTGAATAGTACACAAATTGGGTATCGAGACCCTCTGTCAAATAAAGTTTTTCAAAAAGTGAATGGCCAAGGGGTGGTGATGTTATAATTTCAGCACTCTGGAGCCTGAAGCAAGAGGATCACCAAAACTTCAAGGCCAGCCTGGCTTCTAAATGAGCAAATTCATGGCCAGCCTGTAGTTCATAGGGAGAGATCCTGTTTATAAAGAAAAAAAAAAAAAAAAAAAAGGCTGGATCTCGTAGCTTGGTTTGTCTAACTGAACTGAAGGTGGTAAAAAGTATGCCAGCTTCCAGTTGAGGCTCAAGAATCCCTGGACACCCCATTTCTCTCCCTGGGATGTAGACATAGCTGCGTAAAGCAGCACAGTACAGCCTGATGGAGGCTGAGCACCGTTGAGTGCAGCCGAGGCCTCTCAGGTTCATGCCAAGTCCTCTGGTCTCCAGCAACGAACCATAGACATGTGGAGAAGTAGGGTGAGCTCAGCAGAGCCAGTCAGGTACCCTGTAAGTGCCAGAGAAATGCTAAGCTGTTTTACATCACTATGCTTGAAGTGTTTTATGATATTCCAGTAACTAAAGACAGTCTAGTATTTCTGTTATATGTGCTTCCAAAGCAAGCACACAAAACACTGCATTTCAGGTCTAGTATATGAAGTTACTGAGGCAGAGAAGTAAGAGCTTCTGGTACAGCAGTGAGCAGAGCAGAGCCTAAAATGCAAACCACTGAGAACTAAACAGAACACAAACAGGAAAAAAACTGAATTCTAATTATCCCTTCAAAAGGATTTATCATGCAAGGAAGAGATACGGAGTACTTGCCAGAAGGGTAACAATATCATTGAAAAAAAGAGTAAGTAGTGAGGACTTACTGAACAAAAGAAAGAAATTAGGAAGTTTAGTATATAGCATAATTAAATGGGAACATTGACATACAGAACACAGTTCTCCAACCCTAAGAAATCAACCCTCTGCAATGTCCTTCGGAGCATGCATGCCCCCAATAATCCAAACCTCCCACCAGGCCCCATCTCTTCAAGGTTTCCCCCACCACCCCAAACGATCAAGCAGAGAACACAGGCCACCGGGGTCATTAGAGACCCAAACTCTAACATACCACATTGAAATTATGTATTTTGTTTTATTCTTTTTCCCTAGTAAGTGGTTGTAAGACTACTGTGTTCAAAGAGTTAATGTAGGATTTCCTCCTCTATTTTAAATAGGCTGGGATTTATTATTGAGAGGGCATAAATAAGGCAAAGGGTATCTGAATGGAAGAAATAACTGAAATGGGGATAGGATTATTTTAGGAATAATTTCAACTAACAAGACTTGGTGAAGAAGGATGGAATAGAAAGAAAAGAACAATATCTAGATGACCACCATCCTATTAATAACTATCTTAGACCCAGATCCTTATTATGGTAACTTGTAATAGGTCCTTTTCTTTTTTCTTTCCATTTCGTTTCATTTGTTTGGTTTTGTAGTACTGGGGATCAAACTTGGGTCACCACATTTTCCAGGCAGGTGCTTATGCTGCTGAGTTATCTCCCCAGCCCTCTAGTCTTTTTTGCTTTAAGCCTCCCATTCTGTTAAACTACCCTGTATACCGTAATGTGTCCCACAGAGTTTTATTTGAATAATGCTGTTTCCCCATTAGAATTTCCCAAGCCTGGCCTAGTCTCTTGCTTGTCTGTGATTATGATACACAATGAAACACGCTTCTCTGTTTAACCTTTAACAAAGGACATAGCCACTAAGTGAGGAAAGAAAAATGTGAATTGAAAAAGTTATGCAACAAATCATATTGAAATAAAGCAAGCCTTACCACAAAAGAGAGTATTATATTTTTTGTCTAAATCATCAATTACTTCCATTGAGAACAAAATATACAACTAAGAAAACTGCTCAAGCAAGAATTATGCCCATCTTGATGTATAGATCACCTCAAATTACAATCAGGTAAAATAATGCTATTAAAGTCACTTTTCTAAGCTGGGTGTGGTGGTGCACACCTGTAATCCTAGCACTTAGGAGGCTGAGGCAGGAGGATTGGTGCAAGTTCGAGACCAGCCTGGGTTACAAAAGTGAGTTCAAGGCCAGCCTGAACTACATAGCAAGACCCTGTCTCAAAAAAAAAAAAAAAAAAAAAAAAAAGTAACTTTTCTTTCCTATACAGTATTTTTTAGCAAAGAAACTATTGATAATGTTTACTTCTTAGCAAATATTTGTATCAGAGTAATGATCACATCACAATACTGAAATAATTCCGATATGCCTAATGTTTTGAGGAACTGATTATTGTAGTTTACAAAATGGGGAAGGGGCTGAGGAGATAGCTCCGTGGCCCAAGTGCCTGCCTGGCAAGTGCAAGGCCCTGAGTTCAAATCCCGATCCCGCAAAAAAAAAAAAAAAAAAAAAAAAAAAAAAACAGGGAAAGGGTATGTAACAGGTAAGATAGAGTACCACTTTCTTGCCAGGCATACCGAAAAGTAGAACAACACAGTACATTAGAAGATAAGCCTTAAAAGACATATCCTTCCTAGCCTCATTACTATACCTTAACTAATTTTTCTGATTTTGACAAACCTTTAGAGTTTTATAGCTATATTGAATCACTATTGAAAATTTTATATAATTATGACAGAAAGCAGTTACTCATAAGGAAAAATGTACATATTAAAACATGTACATAATATTTGTAATGTTGGCTTATATTTCACAGAAGTTGTAGATATGTGACTTTATCTGTAAGTTATTAGAATTACTATAAATGCCTTTTCTGAATAGAGTTTCTGACTTATAGTAACAGGTACATTCTGCAATTTCAAATCAAGCCTCTTGAATCCACCCATAGCCTAATCCTTTATTTGTAATTCCTTACATAATTTCTGAAATACTAGAAACCTTTTCACTACAAAGATACTAATTCAACACTAATTTTAATACCTTGACTGAGATACAGTATGTCTGTGGAATCCACATATTTTCATCATTTTCCTACTTCCTCCCATATTTAAAATCTAGAAGTAGCAAGAGCAGCACAATGCAACCTCTTCCAGAGTAAACTGTTCTATTTGAGAATATCACTGTTACATTTATAACAGTGATTTTTAATAAAAAATGAAAGTTCTACCTTGTTAACTCAGCATTTAAATAAATATGCTAGTTAGCGGACTAAATAAGAAAAATTTTATATTGGGAGACAAGAGTACAGAAGAATAATGTATAATTCCATTGGTAGAAGGAAAAATTATTCTTGAGACTATCATTCATGATCAAAAGGGAGTGTCTTTAAAAAATACTAGCAGAGTGATATCCTTTAACTCAGTGGTGTCCCAAGTTGCCTGACCAAGGAGATTATGGGGTCACATAGGAAAGTAAGTAATCAACAATGTATAGTGTGCCTAAGGAGAGTCACCTAAAGAGAAAAAATTTTCTCAGGCTTTCAGAGACAGCAAATTGGTCAAGCAATGGCCATGACTCATCCAGATGACTGACACTGACAAAAATCTAAAAGGTGCTATACAAGGTTCCAGAGTAAATATTGAGGGGATTTGACTGACCTTGTCAGACATGCAAGTTACATTTCTAGTTATATAGGTCTTGCTTTAGCTTCATCTTAACCATCCAGCAGAAAAGTATAACCACAAGGTAGAAAAAGTAAAGCTATATTAATATGCTGAGCTGTAAAAGGCACAAGTCAACAACTTCTGACAATTGCCAGTTCTGCTGATAACCCACTACTATTATGGACTATTGAACTACAGTGGGTTATTTTGCTGAATTCAAGTACCCAAAATCTTTAGACTGGCTTCAAGTAAAATTCCAAATTCTCCAATTGCAGTGGAACACCCATCTCTAACAAAACAAAATGAAAAGGGGGGATATGTTAGGAGCCATGAAGCTAGGAAATTGATCAAATATGTGTGAGACTTGGGCTAGTGCCTAAAGCAAATAAGCTACCTCACTCTCGAGATGAACATTCTGTCTGCTTAAGGTTAGCTATGGGTCACTAGGCAACCCAGTGTCATGCGTTACTACACAAAAGTGTAAAGGACTGCTTTGTTGTGGAAAAGAAAAAAATATAAGAGAAGACAGATATACAGCTACTGTCTCTTAGTTCACTGAGAACACAGGTTATTGCTTAGATATCATGTCTGCATCTTGTCCTCTGAATAACTACTACGAAGACAACAACATGCAATATATTATTATAGCCATCCTACTAACCTGTTTTAAAACTGTTTCATTGCTATTTTATTTTTTCTCATTAAAATAAATAAAAATTAAAGATTACATTTTACCCCCTTAAAAAAAAAATACCAGCAGAAACAAAGAATTCTCAACATAATCTGTATATAAGTAAGATGAAAATAATACACAGGCTTTAAAATAAACTGTACTTTGGATTCATGCATCAATTTCTAGATACATTGCGAACCTAACAAAGGATTAACACATGAGTGCAAAAGAAAAGAAGGCTTTTTAAAATATTAAAGGAACTGAAATAAAAGAGAAGAAAATCAGAGAAAACAAAGGGCTTTGGCATTACACGTAATGGAAAATGGTTCTTTATCTGTGACTTACTGTTAAGGAGTTTACAGACTTAGTTGAATGTTACCAGATTTATGGGACTTAACTCCAGCTCTACCTGACAAGTCCACTACCACCGTTCTGGGCAGCTGGTGCAGGGCAAGATCTATATGAGTACAGCCTGAGACCAAACATAATTCCTGAATGTTTTACCTAGTACACCAATCAGACTTTATTACTTGAACCATGACTGCCTACATGTCAAACGGGATGAGCCAAGTGGCTTCAGGGTCCTTTTAATATTCATAATTTGATAATGTATTAAAATACTCTTAAGCATCAGTTGATTCATATGACAACCTCAGCTTTCTATCGGAAGCTATTTCTTGAGCCCAGCCCAAACCCCACCGCTGGGAGCTGAGCCAGCGCACCCGCCGCGGGTAAGCCCCTGCGCCCCTCTGCCCCGCCTCTGCGTTCCCGCGAACCCCAACGCTGGGAGCTGAGCCTGCGCACCCACCACGGGTAAGCCCCTGCACCCCTCTGCCCCACCTCTGCGTTCCTACGACTAACCTCCTGTTCCAGCCCAGCCCAAACCCCACCGCTGGGAGCTTAGCCTGCGCACCCGCCGCGGGTAAGCCCCTGCGCCCCTCTGCCCCACCTCTGCGTTCCTACGACTAACTTCCTGTTCCAGCCCAGCCCAAACCCCACCGCTGGGAGCTGAGGGTGCGCACCCGCCACGGGTAAGCCCCTGCGCCCCTCTGCCCCGCCTCTGCGTTCCCGC
>PVJA010050527.1:0-13235 GCA_004027025.1 Myocastor coypus | reverse complement strand
AAAAAAAATCCTTAATTACAATGCATGGAACGCAGAGCTAGATTGGTGAGATGAGCTTTAGGAGGCTTAGATTCAATAGCCTCCAACATCACAAGCTTCACTGGTGGCACACTGCAATTGCAGGACATTTGACTGTGTATGTATCTGCTTCCTCTTAGTCCAAAGAGAAGTATATTCTTTCCTTTTTTTTCTTTCTTTTTTCTATGCAACATCAATAGGGAGGTGGGTCATTCCCACACACTGTACTCTATAGAATGATTGTGAGGACAATATGCAATATGTCAACTTTCAAAGAAAAGAACGGGGAAAAGAAAAAAAAAAGTAATGTGGATTTAGAAAGGTTAGTGTTTAATTGTTTGATCAAGCTTATATACCTATATGTATTAATCTAAACTCATCTGATGATGAAAATATATAATATAACCATTGTTAAATTTAAACAATTAAAAAAAAAAAAACAGTGAGCAGAAGACATCACACAAAATTCCTGCTCGGAAGAATAAAATAGACAAGGAAAGCAAGAGCTCATCACAGCATCACTAGAGCTGGAAATTTGTGGTGCTCAAGAACTACCCATAAATTTAAATCCAACTTACAAGAGTTGACAAATGAGTCCACGTAATGAAGGCTTCCTGTGGTCGAATCAGCAACAGAGACGCTTCTCTGGCATCATGACTCCCTGGGGCCTGGCAGGACTCGTCCTGAGGTCATCTTTCAGGGCTATCATAAGAATGAGGAGACGAAGGAAGAGAAGTTGGAGATGATGATCTCGCTTTCTAAAGTAAACAGACAGGAGCTGCAGAAGGAAAGCAAGACAGAAGAAAGGAATAGAAAGAGTCAGGGCTATCCTGCAAAACTCCATCGAGGAAACTGGACACCGTGCCCTTCTGGCTGGACAGACAGAGATGTCATTTTTAAGCCCGGATTTCACCACCTTAAATATTTTGAAAGGTGATGAGTTGTTTTAATCAATCTGGTGTATTCTTTCTCCCTCATGTCTAAGACTGCCATAAAATAGAAGGGAGCTCAATTTCTCTGTTTGGTTGATGTATTATGCTCTCTCCCAAGTTTTTCTCCTGAGAACATACCTCTGTTATTACTTTTCCTCTTAGCCCATGTAATGAAAGTTTTGTAAACCATGACTGCTTTTTTTATTCCTGATCTGAAAGAGGTGCTACTGAGTAGGAAGATATTAGAAAAGGTGATTTTTGAAACAAAATATCATGCTCTTACAGGAGAACTATAATACAAAATACAAAACTGGGCGGTCCTTGCAACTATTGTAAGGGCTTCTATCAAAAATCATAAAAGCCTCTATCAACTGTGAGAGTTCCCAAAGGGAAATAAAACAAAACCAAGAGGCAGCTTGCCCTTTCTCGCCTGGGTAATCTGTCTTCTGCTGCTTCATAGATTACAGGCCGTGCTTTGTTATGGAGACTGTACACACATCTATCTTTGGCACTATGTCAGTACCCAATAAAAGTTTTATCATGATGAATAGTAATAATAATCAGGAAAGGGGATAAAGTTTCTATCAATTCTCCACAACTTCATTAACCAGCTCCTTTGCACCTTCTGCCATGGGAAAAACCCAAAGGGTTGTGGTCAGAATGCCTCACAGCCAGCCAGAGGTGAGCCTCTGAAAGGACTGTTTCTACTGCTGAGACCCGCACTGCTGTGTACAAAGTCTGTGCACCCTGCTAGAGAGGCCATGATGGCCCCTAGGCCATGTGTATGAGGAGGAGGAGAGCTCGGTGACATCCAGCTATGTCCTGCTGTCCACCACCCCTGCAAGGCACCAGGTAGGTGAGTAAGGGGTCTCCACAGCCCTGGGAAGGCCAGGACATGTGGCCAGCACATGAATGTTATTCATACAACACAAACACAACACTAGCATGGAGTACTAATATAGATATTGGTTATTTTCAGTTATTATTGTGCTTTGTAGAAAATGACTATGTGATATCATTAAAAACCAAAGTTGAGCCAAATGTCAAACATCTTGTGCTCACTACATCCCTTGATTGCATTTAAAAGAGCATAAATCAAAGAAGTTCAAGAAAACACTAGGAGGTTAAGTCTGAGTGGAAAGCCCTCCTTTTTCAATTGTTTCTTAATATGTATTTCCTACTTCAGGACAACCAGCCTTTGAGCAGCCAACACCTGTTTGTGCTGTAGGAAGACCATTTTCCACAGAAAGACACGAGGCTCCACATTGAAGTGGCCAACTCAAGCTGGGGACTGAGATACGCAAGACGGATCTGACCCGTCCTGTGCCAGGAAAGTAAGGCATTAGCTAAAGACAAATAGGGCCCTGCTCCGAAGCCCCAAGATCGAAGCCAGGGAAAGGCACACCCTACCTAAAGATGCCATAATGCAAGGAAGAAAATATAACTGTGACAGATTAAATCTGTCAAATGCAGTTATACACTGAATAATGATGTCCCAGTCAACAACCAACTGTGTTTGAGAAGGGTGTGCCATAATATTATAATGGAGCTGAAAAATTCCTATGGCTAATGACAGCCCAGTAATCATAACACTGTAGTTCCAGGCACTCCTCGCATATTTTTGGTAAAGTGGATATAAACAAACCTACTACGTTGGCAGTCATATAAAATATAATGCATATAATTATATATAGTACATCATACTGGATAATGATAATAAACAACTATGGGACTAGTTTATATGTCTACTATACAATACTTTTATCACTCTTGTAGAGTGAACTCATGCCAAATAAAAAAGTTTACTACAGGTCACTGTACTGCATTGCCCCCACAGCAGTGTCATGCGCCTTATGTTTACTACATCCCCTGACTGCATCAATAGGCCAAAAGAACCAATTGACCTAAGTCATCCAGGTTTGTGTCAGTGCATTCTATTAAGTCTCCATAGCAAGAAAAACACCTGCGATGCATTTCTCAGAAAGTGCACCTCTTATTAAATGGTGTGTGACTACACACATACAAATTCATGACTTATTCATGAAAAAAATCTCATTCATCACCACTGGAGGTTGCTAAGGCACCAATTTATTACTCC
Source organism: Myocastor coypus (assembly GCA_004027025.1). Lineage (NCBI taxonomy): Eukaryota > Metazoa > Chordata > Mammalia > Rodentia > Myocastoridae > Myocastor > Myocastor coypus. The sequence goes on along the minus strand of PVJA010050527.1, from coordinate 10,187 downwards.
AAAATTTGATATTATGCAAAAACCAAGCATTCGTCTTCCCTTTCCTGTTTAGACTATTTCAGAGCAATGGAAAGACTGATGGGGGAATGTTCCTCTTCACAGAAAAAAAAAAAAAAAAAATCCAGGTAATAAGGACAAGAGGGAAAGAAAGAGTGGTGGAGTTAGAATATCTCATTTGCCAATGCTAATAAGGCAATTAATTTAGTCAGTAATGCTAGAACTTACTGGCTAAAAGATTGATGGGGATATTTCAGTGGAATGATCAAGCTGACGTCACTTAAAAACACAAATCTACTTTTGCAACACTGAAAATGGAAGAGCTCCATATCATGTGACTCATGAATATTACAGTACAAACACATGTTTCTACTATACATCTCTGAGGTGTTTGTGTTTTTAAAAGTTGAATGTGAATCTTCTCAATCTCTAAATATAGCTACAATAACAAAAAACACTGCGAGTAGAAAAGGCTAAGTGACAGAATGAAAAAGTCATCAATCATATCCAGAATGTAAAATATTCTGCTGGCAAAATGTACTAATACTTCAATCAAATCAAATATAAAGGGAATAGATAATACAGCAGTTCTACTTGTTAGGTTATCATCATGGCTATACTAGTTTACATTGCTTTATTTCATTTTTTATTACTTTTAATAAGAAATAACAATGAGACAGTTTCAAAATGTGTTAGTAGTACATCCCAAATAATTAATACGATGCATATTGTTGTCCCTGTAGTAGCTACTCAGAGTACAGGAGATAGACATATTTTTTCTAACCATTATTGGTATATAAAAATTTCTTCTCATTGAACTAAGAGAAAGTAGTTGTATACATAGTCCAGTGTTCTATAATCTCAATGGATTATTGGCAGAACTGGCAATTTCAGAAGCTGTTCATTTAAGCCTTTGACAGCTCACCATACTAATCTAGTTTTACTTTCTATGCCTCATGGCATAAACTCTTCTGCTGGGTGGTTAAGGGCAAGTTAAAGCAAGACCTGTGTAACAAAACATGTAACTTTTTTATCTTCCAAGATCAGTCAAACCCCCTCAGGATTTACTTTGAAACCATGTACAGTGCTTTGTAGATCAGTTGTCCGTGTCAGCCGTCTAGATGAGTCACAGCCATTTCTTGGCCAGTTTGCTCTCTGTGAAAGCCTGAGAGAATGTTTTCTCTCTAGGCGACTCTCCTTAGGCATACTACACATCATCAATCCCTTACCTCTTTACATTCATAAAGGTCAAAAAGCTTCCCTTTTCCCTGCATCCTCATCAGCACTTTTCATGCTTTTGGTAAAAGTCATTCTGATAGGTGTGATTGATATGTCAATGTGACTTTATTTTGTGTTCCCTAAGGACCAGTGAAATGGAGCATTTTTTCACGGACCTATATACCATGGTATATATTCCCAAGGGAACATCGCTCATCCTTCAAATTGAAGCACTGTCATTTGGGACAACCTGGATGAATCTAGAGTAAAATCTGCTAAGTAAAAACAGGTACAAAAAGACAAATACTTCATGACCTCGCTTATGTGCGGAATGTTTAAAAAGTTGACTGCCTAGGAGCAGAAATGATGGTAACCAGAGGCTGGGAGTGGGGCAGGAAGAAGGAAGGATTACCGGCCAGAGTGCTCAAAGGCCCCCTCTAGACAGGTGCGTGCTGTAAGAGCTACTGAACACCAGGGCAACAGTAGTCAGTGGCAATGCACATTTCAAAATAAGAGCACATTTCAGAGGTAAGACCACAAAAATGTCAAGTAATTAAGATGATTGATGTTAATTAGCTTGGCTAAATCACTCCAGATTGTTTAACAATATCAAAACATTATCTCATGCTCCATAAAAGTAATATATTTATATTTTGTCAATTTATATAATTTTCCAGAAATTTAAGAAGGGAGGCTGATAGAGATAGAAAAGCCATTTACAGTATGTGGATCTCAGAAAAATCCTGTACAAGCGATCATTAAAACAATCTGAATTTCTAAAAAGGTCTTTATCAGTTTCTTAGCTAACAAAGTAAAAGTTAAACATTTACCTAGCCTATGACCCAGAAGTTCCACCCCTAGCTATTTACACAAAAGAAATGAAAACAAACCCACAGGAACACAAGTACAGAAAGTTCAGTCGTTTTATTCAGAATAACTATGTTTGTGTAGGATTCCACTTATGTGAAACTCTGGAACAGGCAAAACTAATCTATAGGGAAAAGAATCAGTAATCAGCTCTGGAAGGGAAGCTGACGGAGAAGGGTGCCAGAGAATTTTCAAAGGCAACACCAGTACTCTGTGTATGAAGAAGGCAGTGGACTACAAGCCTGCATGCATCTGCCACAGCTAATCAAAATGTGCACTTGGAACTTGCACGTGTTTCTCTAAGTAAACTTTACCTGAGAAGAATAAAAACCAACAGTCAACTCCAGTCAATAGGTTTTCTTCTCCCAGTGAGATGGATTAACAATCCTGAAACCACTTCCTGTGCAGCCACGGCTTCGGCAATTAAGCAAATATATTTGAAAATGACAGAGGTCAAGATTCTTGACCATAGAGTGTGGATGTACAGCCGTGGGAAGGGTAACACATAGAATGTACCAGGCCTGAGGCGTCACAAGCAGCACTCTTCTCAATGAGAAAGAATAAGAGCTTCTCACAAAGGCCAGTTCCAAAACTGGAATAGGGAGAAAGCAGGACATCCTGGAACACTAGGTTGAACCAGGAACTAAGGAAATTCTCAAAGAGCAATTGAGCATGAAAACAGATCCCACCAGCCAGCTCAAGAAGATTGCTACCAGTTGGGTCTGGGACGGTAATAACTGAAGGATAACACATAAGTAAAATGAACAGTTCACCGGTTCATACTGGTATAAACTGACGAGCAGATAAACAATGTAAGACTCCTCTTCATAGTCAAATGCCGACTCCTAAATACACAAAATGAAGTGAAAAGATCACAGCTTATCACTCTGGGAAGCTGAGGCAGGAAGTTCACAAATTTAAGCCCAGCCTGAACAACTTGGGTAATTTAGTGAGAACTTGTCTCTAAAGAAAAAATGAATAAAAGCTCAGTGCAAAGGTCCTGGATACAGTTCCCAGTTAATTCACACACACACACACACACACACACACACACACACACGGGATGCTAAAACTTCTGAGCACCATTTGATGAGAGCAGGACACTTGCCAACACAGTTCCATAGTCTCCAACAGCTCATGATTATGAGTCATATTGGTCACAGGAGGAGAGTGCTTTCCTCCACCACAGTGATATTCTGTCTTGTTACGGGCTCAAAATCAGCACAACAACCCACCCATGTACTTAACCCTCCGAATCTATGAGCCAAACTCCATCCTCCCTCCTTTCAAGGTGTGTGTCTCATCTCAGACATTTCCATCGCAGTGACAGAAGACTAACACGCAGTAAGAAGAGTCAGGAATCAGGAAAAAGAAGAAAGGCTGAATGCCAGTGAGTGGTAGACCTGGAAAAGGAAGGCAGGGTGTTTTAATCTAGTGTTCCCTTCCTTGTTGTGTATAATTGAAGTTCCCCTTTTAAAACCAAAAGATTGCTAAATGTGTGCCTGAGGCATGGAGAGGAAAATGTGTGGCTTAGGTATTAGCTCCTATTCTGTGGCGGTCCCAGCACAAGGCCTACGCAGGTGACACCTACCAATGAGCAAAGGTTCTTGGCCTGAGCTGCCTCTGTCTATCTCATGTTCAGAGGCATCAGTAGGTACACTGGCCATGCAGGGATGAGAGAAGTCAAGTTTGTCAATCAGCCAGGCCTGGCTATACCCAGTTACTCTGTGCAGTAGGAGCCCTGTGCCCACCCAGGTAGCCCCCTGGACTGCTGGGCCACTGGTCTTCACAGTCCCCTACAGCAGGATGGCATCCTGTATACATATCTCTTCGCTTTCCAGCAAAATAGTTTTAGGAAATAAGAGGGAGATGGGGCTAAGTCTGCATCACTGCAGAGGAAATAAATGTAAGAGGGATTTTTCTTTCTCAGGAAGAAATTACTTTCCAAATGCTATCATCAGTTTCCTGAGAGCCATTTGCAAGCCTCAGGTCCCTTTCTCCCCCCTCCCTACCCATCCCTGCACACACTGATTAACTCTGCTGTGTCTGGAGCTTCATGCTCCTGGCCCCGGCAGAGCTTCCCGCAGTGATGCCCAGGCCCTTTCTCCATCCTCAGAATGGGATAATGAGACATCTAATTAAGGGGAGCTTTGGTGATCCCAGCTGCAGCAGATATAACCCAGCCAGCAGGGAGGCTTTTCTGACTAGCAGCAAAAGGGACAGATAACCTGCAGGACCAAAAGTCGCTTATGTGGCTGAGCGGCCGCTCACAGGAGCTCTGGGCATGTGCAGCTGGGAGGCCTATGGTGAGCCTCTGGCAAGCCAAGCAGAGGATCTGGAGGGCCTTTCAGGAACCTCGAGACTCAACAACGTGTGGCTCTGTATGCTGTGTCAGTGCTGACTTTGCAGGCTGCAGCTGGCCAAGCCAAGAAGACTGCACAGGCTTGGAAGTGGCCCTCACCCAGGGAAGAAAGAAGCCCTACCCCGCCCTGCTAACAACTGCAAAGATGTAAGACTTGGTGATGTCCAAACAGCAAAACAAATTAAGACAGTGCTGATACCTACACAAAAAGAGTAATTCTAGAAATTTTCAATGGTCAATTTTAATTTATACTTCCAAGTCATAGCAACAAAGCAGCATGTTGCCGGCCTAAAGTAACTGTCGAGATCAATGAATAGCAGACAGGAACAAACCAGTGCAACTACAGGCATCTGATTTTTGACACATGAGCCAAAAACACACTTTAGGGAAAAGACAAAATTTTTTAATCTTTTTTAGAAATTCATTTTAATGCAAAAATAGATAAAATAACAATGAAATAGGTTAATAGGATGGTTGCAATAATTAATACATTGCATATTGTTGTCTTTGTAGCAGTTATTCAGAGGACAAGATGCAGACATGATATCTTGTCTAAACAATATTAGTAAAAATTTTTAGTCTCAATGAACTAAGACAAGGTAGCTCTATCTCTATCCTAACTCTTCTTGTGTATACATAAAAAGGTAATAAAAGAAAACAAGAAACAAGGAAAATAAATGTCATAGGATTGTCCTGCTACAATGTTGTATATGGTTTGATTTCTAAATTTCTGTGTAAAAACGTATAATTGGTTTTTTTTTTTTTCACATTCTATAGGGATTTAAATTTTAGAATATCCATGGTTGCTGGAAAATAGCAGTTGCATGTTATGTCTAAGGCGCTTGATATTCAGGCAGACAGTGATGTTAAGCTCAACTGCTTCTGTTACAGGGTAATAATACCGTTAAGCTTCTCTTCTGGATGTTTAACAACAAAAGTTTGCAGACCAAAAATTAGAGAAAGACAAAAATTTTACCAAATCATGCTAACAAAGCGGACCTCCATATGTACACTGAATTTGCATTCCTACCTCTCGCTCTCTTACCTCTCGCTCTCTTACACAAAATTAAAATAGGTTTATCTGGCTCCGAGTTTGCAGAGCATTCAGTCTATTGTTACTGCTTCAGGGAGCCATGGCAGGGGGCATCGCAGAACAGGCAGGAGGCAGCACACAACAGCAGCAGCAGCTCCTCTCCCCTTGTGTTCCTTTTTGGCTGCCTGCCTGTCTGGTGTGGCCACCCACGCCCAGGGTGGGCCTTCCCACTCTCTGCACAGAATGATGCTAAACCGATCAGTACACTAAGTTAGTGGGCCCTCATCCTAAACTCTTTATCACCCTGTCAATCCCAGCATTAAACCCCTGGATGCAACCACCTCTGAAAAACTATGCACGTGACCCTATGAGGGTACCAGGAATAGCGAGACACAAATCCTAATACTCACCACATGCAAATCCCAATTCAAAATGAATCACAGACTTAAATATAAGACGTGAAACTGGCAAAAGAAAATCTAAGGAGAACACGTACAGTCCTAGGTGCAGGTACACACTTCCTAAACTGAATCCAAAAATACAAGAAGTAATAGCAAGAGTCAAAAAATGGAATTCAATCAAATTTAAAAGTTTGTACACAGTGAATTAAAAAAAATCAACAAACCTCACAGAGCTGGACAAATCATTCCTAAAATGTATCTGGAACCAAAAAAGACTCAGAATTGCAAAGACAATTCTGGGCAACAAACGTAGGGCAGGAGGCATTACAATTCCTGGCCTAAAGTTATACTACAAAGCTACAGTAATAAAATCAGCATGGTATTGGAAAAAGAATAGACCTGAGAATCAATGGAATAGATTAGAAGATGCACAAGCAAATACAAACACACTCAGCCACCTTATTTTTGACAAAGGGGCCAAACATGTGTACTGGAAGAAAGACAGCCTCTTTAACAAATGGTGCTGGAAAAATGGGCTCTCCACATGCCAAAAACTAAAACTTGACCCTAGTCTATCACCATGCCCTAAACTAAAGTCAAAATGGATTAAAGATATAAATATTAAAAGAGGAACATTAAATCTCCTGGAAGAGAAAGTGGGAGGAAATCTTGAAGACATCGGAGTAGGCAAAAAGGTCATGGACAGAAATCAAATTGCACGTTTAACATGTGAAAGCATCAACAAATGGGACCTCCTCCGGCTAAGAAGTTACTGCACATCAAAGGAAATCACTAACAGAGTGAAAAGACGACCCACAAATTTCAAAAAGATTTTAACTAATAAGTATTCAGACAAAGGTCTTCTAGAATCTACAAAAAAAAAAAAACCCTAAATACCTTTAAAGTTCCAAAATTCAAAGATCCAATCAGGAAATGGGCATCTGAGACGAACACACACTTCTCAGAGAAAGAAATGCAGCAAGCCTACAAATACATGAAGAAATGCTCCACATCGCTATCCATTCATGAAATGCAAATCAAAACAACACTTGATACCATCTCACCCCAGAAAGAACGGCTCTCATAAAGAAATCAACCAGCAACAAACGCTGGAGAGGCTGTGGGGAAAGAGGAACCCTTCTCCACTGCTGGTGGGAAGGCAGATTGGTGCAACCATTATGGAAAGCAGAAAAAAGCAATACAGTGCAAGGACAGAATGCAAGAAATAAATCTTTGCTAGTTCTCTTCTAGTAGAGGATTAAGATCAAAAATATGGTTTCCAAAAACTTAATACCAAAAAAACCCCAAATATTTCAATGAATAAATGGGCAAATGAATTGAACTGACACTTCTCAGAAGTAGTACAAATATCCAGTAATATGAAAAAATGTTAAACATCTCTTGCCACCAGGGAACCTCAAATTAAAGCTACACTGAGATTCCATCAGACCCCACTCAGACAGGCTATGCTCAGGAATATGGAAAATAATAAATGCTCATAAGGATGAGGGGAGAAAGAGACCCACCTGTGCTGCTGATGAGGGCACAAATTAGCACAACCGCTGTGGAAGCCAGTACGGAGGCTCCTCAAACAATAAAAATGGCGCCACCATTTGATCTGTCTGTACCGCTGTCCAAAGCGTGCCTACAGGACGCACAGTCAGCATGGCAGAGCGATACCCAGGCCTATTCTCACAGCACAATTCCCAAAGCTAAGCCATGGCAACAGCACAAATGCTTGTAAACAGGTGAGTGGATGAAGCATATGTGGCATCGATCTAGATGGAAATCTTGCTCAGCCAAAAAAGAGGAATGAAACTGTGTCACTATCCCAAAGCAACGGAATTAGAAATTGTCACATTACATGAAATAAGCCAAACTCAAGAAAGTCAAATACCACAACTTATCTCATGTGTGGAATCTTGAAAAAACCATAAACAGATGGCAAAAAGGTAGAAGGGGGACAGCTAGAGGACAGAGAAGAAACCAGGGGAGCGGGGAGGCAAGGAAATGTGGAAGATGGAAAACAACCGAAGTATGTTACATACATGTGCAAACACATCAGATGAAACTGCTCTGCACAGCTGGTGTGCACTAACATTTTCTGAAATAGTTTTTTGGTTTTTTTTTTTTTCTTGTTTGTTTGTTTTTTGGCTTTTTGAGACAGGGTCTCACTGTGCAGTTCAGGCTGGCTTTGAGCTCACTTTTGTAGCCCAGGCTGGTCTCAAACTCACAGCGATCCTCCTGCCTCAGCCTCCCAAGTGCTGGGATTACAGGCATGAGCCACCACACCCAGCATGAAATAGTTTTTTAAAGGACAGTGATAATCATCTCTCACACATTAGAGCTGAGAGCTCAGAGTACACTGTTCATTTAATTCCTCCCAAACGCTATGTTGTATGTGTTTATTATCTCTACTTTTATAATACACTGCCATTGTACATTATACCAACTGTGTTCCAGATTATATTATGAATGCATTCAGATACCTTTATTATTTCCATGAAGAAATGAAACTGAAGCTGAAGTAACTTCCTAAAACTGCAAACTAGCAAGTGTGAAGTGGAATTTGAGGCTAGACCAAGGAGGCATCTCGAGAGACTGACCTTCAGCTCTGCACTAGGGAGCCAGGCCTAGTGTGGACAGCAGTCGCCCCGTGACCTACAGCCTGGCAATGGAAGACTCTGTCCAGGAAAGCCTGGAATTCAGAAGAAGAACTGCAGAGCTGGATACAAGGCTGACACTCCATCACTTAGAAGGCCACCAGGCAAAGGACCAGGGAAGCGGAAGAAAGGGAACAGAGACACGTTCAGGACTGCCTTTAAACCTGAAAGTGATTTTTGTGGAAGCTGGGGAAGAAAAAACAACTTGGTGGAAAGTCCACTAAGGATCGCTTAGGGTAAGAGAAATGGCTCCCAATGCTGTATAGCGCAGTAGGGCACCTACGGTTAACAGTGACTAATTGTGCATTGCACTCTAGCTAGTAGAGAGGATTTTGGATGTTCCCAACACAAAGAGACTGAATATCTGGTGTGGTGGCTGTGCTCGTTTCCTGCTCTAACCACTACACATTCACACATGTATTGAAATGTCACCGCATACCCCATAAGGATGTACTAGTACTCTACACTGTTTGGAAATAAAAAGTACATTTTTAAAGGAAGGCTCATTAGGAGTCACTCTGGGTGGGGCTGCTTCAATTCAGTGGACAATCAGGTGCTGAGGTGATGAAGGCGGGCTTCCTGGAGGAGGGGGTACCCCACTGAAACCTGAGCGTAAGGAGATCCATGGGGCAGAAGAGGACGAAATATCTCCAACTGAGCATCCATTCTCCCTTATAGCCACGGGAGCTCTGCTTCTCCTGTTATGTAGATGTACGGCATGAGCTTCTGCTAATGGGACAGCGCTTCCCAATGTACCCAGTGTAAGTCACCCTTCTTGTCACTGGTCCATGATGACATTCAAGTACATTTGCCACTTCCCAGAGGCAAAGGCTTAAGGTCACAAAGGAGCTGTGAGGTGATAGCTTCACTTAAGAAAGACAAAATCAGTGTCAGATCCAAGTGGCAAGAGAACTCTGCGTGTGCCTTTTCAGACACAGGGAGAGCAATGCCATTGGCTAACGGGCTTGATGAGGCTTGTGGCTGCTGCTGGGGAGTCACCAAGCTCCCAAGTGCTGCTTCACCTCATCTGCTGACGTCACCACACATGAGGTCACCATCTCTGGCCGGTGGGTAAGAGCCAGGTGTGGGGAAAGAGAATGACCCCATTCCTTCATATCGAGGCATTCATCAAGACAGTCCCTGCACACATCTTCTACATCCCTGGCTTTACGCTACACTTAGCCTATGCCCCAGTTCTTAGTGGACACGGGCCCCACAATTGTGAAGTGTACAGTTTGGAAGGAGTGATTGATTGATCAATAGCAGCGTAAAAACACAATGACCTTCTGGATTAAGTGTTACAAAGGAAAGGCAGAAGAATGCTATGGCTAGAATGTGCTCCCTTCAAAGTTCAAGTGTTGCCAGCATACGACAATCCTGTTCTCATAAATTACCCCGTGTGGGATATTCTGTGGTAGCAATGGCTATCAACAAACATTCAGAAAAGTTGCTGCAAGGGTAGTAACAAAAGGCTTTGTTGGGAAGGGACACGTAGGCTACAAGATCCACAAGATGACTTAGAACAGGATAAAGACTAACAACAGTTCTACAAAGTACTGTCTATGGTCTCAAATTTAATCCTGAGGGGATTTGACCCTGGAAGATACAAAAAAAAAAAAAAAAAAAAAAAAAAAAAAAAAAAAAAA